>JAHWFP010139809.1:22858-122187 GCA_023313725.1 Lithobius niger | reverse complement strand
GAAATTCAGTGATCCTTAGATTTATGCTTGCTTATAATCCACATTATCTTTCTAACATGATATGCTCATTAAGAATGGCTTTGGAGCCAACCCTCTCGAATGCCATTCCATTGCAGTCACCACTTAGCCAATAGAACTTAAAAAGTACTCACCATTTCAGAATTTATACTCATCACGTAACAAATACATCTTACACAATGCACGGGCTCTCTAATTTGTGCATTTATAGAGTTGTAAAATTTTCTTTTACCCCAGTACGTTGCAGAAAAGGTTGTTGTATAGCCCTTGTAAACCTGAGCATAACGCCGCAAACCATTTGTTTCTAGCTTAGACGGTTCCCGAATATTGCTATTTGAGAATCATTTTCTATTGCTAGTCACTGTTTGGCGAGTAGGGCTGAATTCCAAGTCGCCATCGGTGATTTTCATTTGCCAAATGACGTATAGCGACCGACATTGGATAGGGTTGTTTTGAGCAATGTTAACAATGAATTCCAAATCAAGTTTGCTGCATTTAGATACGGTTTAGCACTAGTAAGCCTTAAAAATGTGAAAAAGATAGTATAGTCTTTCTCACCAGTGCCGTAATATTCATTTCCTGTATGAATGAAAGAAAAGATATTACATGTAAATTTCATGCAGATAATAACACTACCTAGTAAGAATGCTGACTGTTTTTTGTACAATAAAAGATATGTTTTCGCAAACTGCATTCCATAATACTTAAGGCAAATTATGCAATGAACATTCAGAATACTGCAGTCATCAGCCAGTGAAATCAAATATATTTTGACCACATGGTATTCAGTGAAGGTTTAGCATTAAATCATTCTGAGGAGATTAAAATTTTTCATGTAGCAATGTTTTTCGTTGTAGCAAGTAAACATTGCTTTGAAAACACTGGCCAATTTATATTTTTAAATAGTAATTTTTTCTTTTTTAAAAAAAAACGTAAACTTGTATTCAGATCATTTCAGGTACACTGTCATGATCACCAAAATATAATTTTTGATTACATTCGTATCTTACGAGGCAATAACTTTGATAAAATGTGTATGGTACATCTTTGGTGCAATTTTGTTATAGTAATTAGTGAACAAAGAACGATCTGCTAGCCAGAGCACCCCGCAACAAAAACTACATATAGAATCCAAAACTTCCTTGTTAACTTGGTTTTAACCACCTTCAAGCTGCGTAGAAAATTTAACGGTTGCAGATATGTAATGAATAGTGGATTAACAGGCTTTTGAAAATAGAACTACTATAGGTTAAATAACGTAATTTGGTTTTCTAACATATCCAATGCCAGAAGAAAAATTGTCCACCTATCTAAATCTTGCTGTGATATTTCTATACCTGCCTAGAAATCCTTGGCCGCCCATTCTTTAAAGCCTATCATTATTATAAGGAAATATCTTTACTACAACAGGAACAGCTCTTCACAAAAGAAATATTGTTCCTAATTACAATAGACGATGCAATTTTGATATTTTTCTTTAAAACCCAACACTTTTGTTTAGTTTGAGTGAGTAGGTTTTTTAATTAACATAGATTTCCTTTGGTTGGGAAACATCCAAAATCAACTTTTAAAGTACCCAGGCATAATAATAACACTAGACAAAAATAAACACATCTTAGAAAAGATTTTGAATGCATTTGAGGACACTACATGTAAAATGCCAACATCTGATGTCTCTGTATTCATTAAAATAATGCATCAGTGAAGCAAAGAAGGCCCCGAGTAATTCAGTAATTCAGATCTCCCGAGTACTAGTGAGTACCCTGTTATGCACTTTCGAAAGAAAACACAGGAAAGTTTTTATGGATTTACTGATGACAACTAACAGGTTATATACAAACAATCCTAATAACCTGCTAAACGATTCCTTCCGCAGTAATAATTTTACTGCATTGAGTTTTACTCAATAAATTTTTGCTTTTTTCCATCTGGCCTTCTTTTGCAGCCTTTAGATTTATAGATTAGCTGTATTTTACCATCCCAGCCAGTAACATAATGACAGAATCCAAAATAAATACTTTTGATACGTAGATTAGTTTCAAGGGAACCACTACTATTACGCTACTCCTCCACATTGGTAGATAAGAAGATGGCTAAGCTTTAACGAATTTAATTACTCTGCTTTCCGAGAGGTTTCTTATTTTGAGATTTGTTCATCCTTTATTTCGAAGCACTATTGAAATAATAATTGCAAAAAAAAAAAGAAGCTCACGGTTTCCCCAGTTTTAAAAATTACAGGCCGAGTTCAAACAATACTTCGTGAGTAGTACATGATATATGGCACTGAAAAAACGTAATTTCATTTATTAATATTTACGGATAAGAATGCAATGCAAGAAGTTTTAATAGCTTTGCATTTTATTATCTCTGATCATGAAAAAATAAATTGAAGGTGCTTTGCTTCCCCAGAATTACTTTAGAGCAATACTTAAAACTATTAATGGGTCAAGCTAAACTAAAAAAAACTTGCAAACGTTATCCGCACATATACACATAAACACCATAACATGACCTCATGGTGTAACAGAAAAATAAAGATCCATTAATTACATTCAAAGATTTTTTATGTATTTCAGGTATTCTTAGGTGAATATTTATAAACCACAATATCTTTCTAACATGACAGTGTAGCATACTCATTAGGAAAAATTTTGGTGCCATGTAAACAATGAATCCCTCGTCAAATATGCTACATTTAAGTATGGTTAAACACTAGTAAGCCACATACTTTGAAAAAGATGGTAATAATGTGGTTCTCACCTTTGCCGTTTTCTGTAGGCATGAAATAAAAATGTTCCAGATAAATTTCATGTAGACAATAAATTACTAAGTACGAACGTTTACCTCACACTAATAGACGTTTTGTTGCAAACTATTATGCTATGATCTTAAGGGCAATTAACCGATAAGGCTTCAGTAAACAGTGTAGTATACTCATCGAGAAAAACTTTGGTGCCATGTAAACAATGAATCCCTCGTCAAATATGCTACATTTAAGTACAGTTAAGCACTAGTAAGCCATAAACTTTGAAAAGATAGTAATAATGTGTTTCTCACCTTTACCATAATATTCGTTTACTGTGGGCATGAAATAAAAATGTTCCAGATAAATTTCATGTAGACACTAAATTACTAAGTAAGAACGTTTATCAACAAACTATCGAGTATCCATTCCTCTAGTACCACGCTCTCTTAATATACTTGGCAAATTATACAATGAGCATTCAGAATACTGCAGTCATCAGCCAGTGAAATCAAATATAATTTGACCACATGGTATTCAGTGAAGGTTTACAATAAATCATTTTGTGGAATTAAAATTTTTCATGTAGCAATGGTTTTCGTTGTAGCAAGTAAACATTGCTTTGAAAACGCTTGCCAATTTATTCAAAAACGTAAAGTTGTATTCAGATCATTTCAGGTACACTGTCATGATCACCAAAATATGATTATAGATTCCATTCGTATCTTACGAGGCAATAACTTTGATAAAATGTGTATGGTGCATCTTTGGTTCAATTTTGTCATAGTATTTAGTGAACAAAGAACGATCTGCTAGCCAGGGCACCCCGCAACAAATAATACCAGTTTCAAACTACATATAGAATCCAAAACTTCCTTGTTAACTTGGTTTTAACCACCGTCAAGCTGCGTAGAAAATTTAACTGTCGCAGATATGTAATGAATAGCGGATTAACAGGCTTTCGAAAATAGAACTATTATAGGTTAAATAACGTAATTTGGGTTTCTAACATATCCAATGCCAGAAGAAAAATTGTTCATGCATTAAAATGCCTTTACAATAACTATTACACACCTATCTAAAGCTTACTGTGATAGCTTTGTACCTGCCTTGAAATCCTTGGCCACCCATCTTTAAAGCCTATCACTATTATGAGGAAATATCTTTACTACACCAGGAACAGCTCCTCACTAAAAAAAATATTGTTCCTAATTACAATAGACGATGCAATTTTAATATCTTTCTTTAAACCCCTACACTTTTGTTTAGTTTGCGTGAGTAGGTTTCTTAATTAACATAGATTTCCTTTGGTTGGGAAACATCCAAAATCCGTTAATCACATTATAATAAATTCAATTTGCTTAGAAAACTTTGTTGCAGGAACTGAGGGGAAAATCAACTTTTAAAGTACCCAGGCGTAATACTAACACTAGACAAAAATAAACACATCTTAGAAAAGATTTTGAATACCTTTGAGGACACTACATGTAAAATGCCAACATCTGATGTCTCTGTATTCATTAAACTAATGCATCAGTGAAGCAAACGAGGCTAAGAGGAATTCAGATCCACGCGCAATGGCTGTTTGCCGTGACGTCACCATGAGTTAGCCAATGACGAACGAAACAGCCCTCTGATTGGACTAGCCCAGTCACGTGATATGCATGTCACAGCAAACAGCCACGGCGTGTGGTATAGTGAGTACCCTGTTATGCACACTCGAAAGAAAACACAGGAAAGTTTTTATGGATTTACTGATGACAACTAACAGGTTATATGCAAACAATCCTAATAACCTGCTAAACGATTCCTTCCGCAGTAATAATTTTACTGCATTGAGTTTTACTCAATAAATTTTTGCTTTTTTCCATCTGGCCTTCTTTTGCAGCATTTAGATTTATAGATTAGCTGTATTTTACCATCCCAGCCAGTAACATAATGACAGAATCCAAAATGAACACTTTTGATATGTAGATTAGTTTCAAGGGAACCACTACTATCACGCTACTCCTCCACATTGGCAGATTAGAAGATGGCTAATTGTACGTAAGCTTTTGTATGGAAAAAATGATTTACTCTGCTTTCCGAGAGGTTTCTTATATTGAGATTTGTTCATCCTTTATTTCGAAGCACTATTGAAATAAAAATTGCAAAAAAAAGAGGTCACGGTTCCCCAGTTTTAAAATAATTTACAGTCCGAGTTCAAACTACTTTGTGTGTAGTACATGATATATGGCACTGAAAATACAAATTTTATTTATTAGTATTTACAGATAAGAATGCAATGCTAGAAGTTTTCGTAGCTTTGTATTTTATTATTTCTGATCTTGAAAAAAAATTGAAGGTGCTTTGCTTCCCCAGAATTACTTTTCAGCAATACTTAAAACTATTAATGGGTCTTCACTAAAGGGAAAGCTAAACTAAAAGAAAAAACTTGCAAAACGTTACGTGTACACATACACATAAACACCGTAACATGACCTTATGGTGTAACAGAAAAATGAAGATCTAATAATTACATCCAAAGATTTTTTTTTGCATTTCAGAGATTCTTAGGTAAATCTTTGTTCATAAACCACAATATCTTTCTAACATGACAGTATACCATACTCATTAAGAATAACTTTGGTGCCATGTAAACAATGAATCCCTCATCAAATATGCTACATTTAAGTACAGTTAAGCACTAGAAAGCCATATACTTTGAAAAAGATAGTAATAATGTGTTTCTCACCTTTGCCATAATTTTCGTTTCCTGTAGGCATGAAATAAAAATGTTCCAGATAAATTTCATGTAGACACTAAATTACTAAGTAAGAACGTTTGTCAACAAACTATCGAGTATCCATTCGTCTTGTACCACGCTCTCTTAGTATACTTGGAAAGAAGAAGCTAAAGCTGTGGGCAACTCTACAAGATAAACCTTACTGTTGACGCAAAGGATAGGTACAATGACTGTCGGAAATTTTATGCAGAAATAGCAAATAAATGGAGATACTTCAGAGAGGAAAAAACTATTAAAGAAAGAAATTCATCTGCCCTCTTTAGGCTTTACCGGCACACTACTGGCTCATCGCATTCGATGCCTCCCTTGAAACTGGGTAATACTATCACTCTGGATGACGGTCAAAAAGCGGAAATAATTAATATTATTTTTGTGATAAATACTATCAGCGACAATGGATAAATTCCATCCAGTTATCCTATTTCAGAGGGTTGTGACCAGTACCTTGATGAGGTTGTATTCTTGGTTAAATCCACAATATCTTCACTACAAAAGCTTAAACCTAGCTACACAGTGGGGCCAGATGGTTACTCCGCTTACTTTTATAAACAAATTAGTAAACATACAGCTTTGCCATTAACTCTAACCTGCAACCTGTCTTTTGAGACGGGCTTCCTATCGAAAATCTAGCGTACTGCAAACATAATACCAATATTGAAAAGGGGTGATCCTTCAGACCCGGTAAATTACCGGCCGATTACGCTTTCTTCTGTCCCTCGTAAATTGATGGAGTCTTTCATAAAAACTATTTTGATGGACTTTCTCCTTGCATAAAACATAATCTTGGATGATCAGTTCAGCATCCTCCCTGGTAGATCGATTACCTACCAGCTCCTCTCGTTCCTGGACATTTTATATTCAGACTTAGACATCGGAGTGCCGAGTGATATTGTTTATTTAGACTTCATGAAGGCTTTCGAATCTGTCGTACATTCGAAATTATTGTTTAAATTAGAGAGTGTCGGCATTGGTGGAAAGCTTTTAATATGGCTCGGGTCCTTCGGGATAGTACTCAGCGTGTTTCAATAAACGGCTCGGTCTCTACCTCTTCTTTAATCTGGAGTGGAATTCCTCAAGGTTCAGTACTGGGCCTGCTGCTTTTTGTTGTGTTTGTCATCGATTTACAGCACCACGAGGGTGCCACTTTCCAATACAAATTCGCTGAGGAATTGCCCCCATTAATGACCTTACACTATCATCTTCTACCACGCTCAATCTTAAATATATCTTCGATTGGAGCAGGGACTGGCAGTTGCAACTTGCTGTCCCTAAATGTCTGGCCTTCCACGTTGCAGAAAATAACCTGTCTAGTAAAATGAGCCTTAAAGTTTGGGAATTTAAAGTGTTCGTTCGTCCATTGCTTGAATCTGCAAGCCAGGTGTGGTCGCCATCTCTCTTGGAGGACATCGACAAGATCGAACGTATCCGTGGTATTTTAAAAAGGGCATCGTCGATTTAAAGAAATCAACATATACGGAAAAACTTGTGGTGACAAACCTTGAGTCGCTGGAGCTGCGAAGACTTCATGCGAATCTTTATCTTACATTTAAGATTATCAGGGGCTTCATGGAAATCGATCTACCTTTGTTTGATTTAGCACCGTGTGTCAACACACGTGGCCACCCCTTTAAATTGGCTGTAACAGCTTCGCACCGCAATTGTAGAAAGAACTTCTTTTCCTTGAGAGTTGTTCCTGTCTGGAACTCCCTTCCCGAAGCTGCAGTCACTGCTCGCAGCCCAAAACATTTTCGGTCAAGCATATCAAAGCATTGCTTGAAATCCTCACTGAAACGTCCCGAATTTTCTTGGTGATTTCGTTTTTAGCTCTGTTCTCTTAGCTTTTTTAGCTTATTTTTCCCGTGGCGCTTATTCAAGGCCAGCTGTTAGTGATCCTCGGATCCTTGCCAGACCTGCTGCTCCTGTGGCAAAATATTATTATATTATTATTATTATCGCACAGTAATAGAAGTTTTGTTGCAAACTATTATACCATGATCTTTAAGTCATTTAACCGATAAGCGTTCAGTAAACAGTAGTATACTTTAAGAAAAACGTTGATGCTCTGTGAACAATGAATCCCTCGTCAAGTATGCTACATTTATGTATGGTTAAGCACTAGTAAGCCTTATACTTTGAAAACGATGGTAATAATGTGTTTCTCACCTTTGCCGTAATATTCCTTTCCTGTGGGCATGAAATAAAAATATTCCTGATAAATATCATATAGACACTAAATTACTAAGTACGAACGTTTATCTCACACTAATAGAAGTTTTGTTACAAACTATTATGCCATGATCTTTAAGGGCAATTAACCGATAAGCATTCAGTATATATAGTATACTCATTAAGAAAAACTTTGGTGCCATGTAAACAATGAATCCCTCATCAAATATGCTACATTTAAGTACAGTTAAGCACTAGTAAGCCATATACTTTGAAAAAAGATAGTAAGAACGTGTTTCTCACCTTTGCCATAATATTCGTTTCCTGTAGGCATGAAATAAAAATATTCCAGATAAATTTCATGTAGACGCTAAATTACTAAGTAAGAATGTTTATCTTATACTAATAGAAGTTTTGTTGAAACTACATGTCGTGAAGCATGCAGTTTTGTTGCAAACTACAAGCTTATCGGGCAATTAACCGATAAGCATTCAGTAAAAGTTAGTCCCTAGCCAGATCACTTAAAATTTGACCCTAAGTTAATCAATATAACTTTAGCCTTAACCCCTCCCGCATCCTATTTTACCCTTTACATTGATACGGTAACTTAATGAGTTCAACAAAATTCTTCTCCTTAATCGTAGGTGTAACCACCTCATGTTACATAAATGTTGGCTCGTGATTAAATCGGAAGTGACAGAAAATCGTGCACAAACACATTGTCTGGCCTTAGGAATTAAAGTTCTTAACTCTCTTGACTAATATATCATATGAAACCTGTTACCTGTATGACAAGATTTAGATTAGGGGTTTGAATAACATCTCTGTAATGTGTGGTGCAGTGGCAACCCGGACCACTGCACTGTGACTGAGGTTGGCGCTAATGACCAAGTTGTCGACGCGCCATTAAGCCTCAATCCCCCCCCCCCCTGTTACCAAAAGCTCAAATCTTCCTAGTCTTACTGATTAATGGCAATGTTGAGTTACAAGAAAGGTAAATTATTTAACAGAAAACTTCAGTAAGCATTTAAAATGTCAATGGTCAAGATAAACTTAGTTCTATTTGATGAGGTTAAAATCAGTAGGCCATTCTGGTGTGATTAAAGTTTTTCAAATAGCCAAGTTTTTAGTTGAAGCAGGTAAACATTGCTTTGGACACACTAAAATAGTGATTGATTTTCAATACAATAAATATGTAAACTTATATTCAAGTCGTGTCATGCATAATACATTGTAATGATCACCAAAAGATGATATGATTCCATTTGTGTTATACGAGGCAATGATTTTGCGAAAATCTGTGTAGTACTTTTTTTTATGTACTTTTGTCCTAGTAATTAGTCAACAAATAACGACCTGGTAACCAGAGGCAATTCGTTATTAATGGTTTCAAACTACACATGTAATCCAAACTAATGTTGTTAACTTGCTTTTAACCTCCTTCAGGCTATGTAGAATAATTATCGTTGTGTGGTTTTACAGATATAGTACGAATAGTGAACAGACACGCTTTCGAAAATAGAACTACTGTAGGTCAAATAACGTAATTTGGTTTTTACAAGTTACAGAAGAAAAATTGTTCATACACTGTGTTGCAAATCTTGTATGTTGCTAATGTTCCTGGGGCCTATGTCCAATTAAGACTTTATCTGTATTTAATCTTCCATGTCTACGCCTTATTATTTCATTTTCATTGCCTGCAATCTAGAACCTTCCTTTTCCCATAATACCCTTGTTATTTCACGGTTGTCAGAAGTAACCAATCGTATTTAAGAAACGGAGCCAGCATGCAAACTCTGTTAGCCTTCTGGCTAACAACTTGGCTGGTCCTCCTCGACCCTTTCTAGGCTGGTTTCTTTAGACGCAAACCTCAACTAAACCTGATGTTCGGGCCCTAGAATCCCCCACTTAGGCTAGACCTCTACCCCACTTAGCTAGTGTTCATCACACAGCAATTGCAATATGTTTATTACAATGGTTGCCTACCCACATCAATCTTACTATACTAACACCGTACCTGCAGGGAATTCCTTAGCTACCCATTCTTTAAAGCCTCTCATTATTATAAGGAAATGTCTTTACTATACCAGGGACAGCATCACAGGAGAAATATTGTTTCTAGTTACATGGGGCGATGCAATTCTGATATTTTTATTTTAAAAATGAACATTTTTGTTTAGTTTCAGGGAGATTTCACTTCATTACATGGACAAATCTTGTAGGGGGTCTGAAATATTGTTACATAGGTTCCCCGTTGTTTCGTGGACAACATCCAAAATCCAGTAAGTGAGTGCACACATTATAATAAATACATCTTGCTGTTATAACATTGCTGTGAAAACTGAGTGAAACATTTACTTTCAAAGTATGTAGACATAATAACAACAATGGATCAAGAATAAATACATTTTTGATAAGCCTTTAAAAACATTTTTAGGATGCAAACATCTACCTTTCTAACGTTTAATGCATCTGTATTCAATGAAGCAAACGGGGCTAAGTGGACGTCATCTATGCCGATTACTGATGACAACTAACAGGTTAGATGGAAATAATTTGAGACCCCAAAACTGTATGGGGTCTAAGAATTAGGCCCAATACAGTTTTCTTCAATAAAATTTTCACCTAAATCCAGCCTGCTTTCATTTGTTGCCTTCAGAAATATACTTGGCAGTATGATGCAATCCCAGCCTGAGCAATAATGCTAGAAGGCTAAATTAACACTTTTAATATGGAATCAGTGTTGCCTAGGGAAGTGTTAATTACGCTACACCTCTACATTAGTTGAATAGAAGATGGCTAATGGTACCTATGATTTGATGAATTGATCTACATTGATTTCCAAGAGGTTTCGAATTTTCAGATTTGATTAACATTATTATGAAGCTTTTGCAACGATCTTGCCAAAAAGGTAGCTCCCGGATTCCCAATTAAAAAATCCACAGGATATTTCATAGAAAGTTTCATGAGTAATACTGAAACTCAGTTTTATTTATTTACAGGATTACCATTCACTGCAACTGGTTTTCGTATTTTGGCATTTTGTCAGCTTCGATATTGAAAAAATAATAAACTTTTGGTGCTTATTCAAACAATTCGTTTTTAATAACAGTTGTAACTATTAACCAGACTGGAAAATGCGTAGCATCACCATATGTTACAACATAAACATGAAGATGCATAATTCACATTCAATGAATTTCAATGAATTTTGGTGATTCTTATGTGCACAATTGCTTATAAACTACAATATCTTTCTAACATGATATACTAATTAATAGCAGCTTTGGAGTCATGCAAACAATGAATCCAACATCAAGTTGACTATATTTAGATAACACAAATAGCAAGCCTTATAACTTTGATCAAGATAGTAATAATGTATTTCTCACCTTTGCCGTAATATTCATTTGCTGTAGGCATGAAAGAAATTATATTGCAGGTAAATTTCACACAGACAATAAATTACCACGTAAGAATGATCACTGGTATTGTGTAAAAAAAAAATATTCTCATGTAATGCATTTAATAATTTTTAAGGGCGATTAAGGAATAAGCATTCAGAATACTGTAGTCATCAGCCAGTGACATCACTTAAAAATGACCACCTGTTATTCGATACAGTTTTATCTACCTGTAACATGCTTATCTAAAATGTATATTCGTAAAGTAACTTAATGATTTCAAAAGAAATCCTCTCCAAAATCGCCCGTGCAAACACCTCATGTTATGTATATTTTGGCTCATTATTAAAATGGGAGTGATAGAAAATCCTGCACGAGCAACAACGCATAGGATCTGCATTCAAATTCTTAACTCACTTACCTACAAAATCATATAAAATTTGTTACCAAAACGCAACCATCTTCTTAACTTTACTGATTAATAACAATATTGAGTTACAGGAAATGAAAAACAAATCATGGCTAAATCATTAACAGAATATAACCGTTAGCATTTAGAATGTGAATGATCTATGCAAGATAAACTTAGTTCTATTTGATGAGATTAAAATTAGTAAGTCATTCTGGTGAGATTAAAATTTTACAAGTAGCCATCTTTTTTGTAGAAACAGGTAAACATGCAATAAAGGTAAACTTGTATTCAGATAGTGCCACAGTACATTGTAATGATCACCAAAAAAATGATTTTGGATTCCATTTGTATATTTTGAGGCAATGACTTTGCTAAAATATGTATAGAATAGTAGTTTTGTCCTAATAATTACCAAACAAATAACGATTTGCTAGCCAGAGCAACCCATAATAAACATACGTTAATTATGGGTTAACTACGTATTGAACCCACACCTTCGTTGTTTACATGCTTTTAACCGCCTTCAGACTGTGTTAAAAAAATATCTTTGTAGGGTTTTGCAGATATAATATGAATAGGGGACAGACAAGCTTTTAAAAATATAACTATCATAGGTTAAACCTATGAAACATATTAATTGCCAGAAGAAAAAACTGTTCATGCTCTGTAATGTATCTAGACACACGCTAGTGTTTCGCCGCCAAGTAACAGTAGAGCAGCCCATTGTAGACATCCGATTGTTAAAAAATTGATTGTTTATGATAAAAAAGCGGCCTCACCAGCAGACATGTGTATGTTACTGTAAGCAAAAAAACGCATCTTTTGGCATGTTGAGGATAAATCCCAATGCGACAGAAATCTTTCAAATTATGGTAAATGTAAGGGGGAAGGTGCAGGGATCAAGTTCCCCTATAAAGTTAAAGGCTGAGTGTCCACCATTCATAGAAAGAACGATGCGTCAACAACGTTGTTTTTATATTACTGACTAGCTAGTAACTAGTAACTAGCTAGCTAGTAATGCTGGCCCCATGTTAAATCCCATAGACTCAGTGCTCATGGCTAGAGCAAAATTGAGAAGGCTTGCTTTTACTATTACCATGTGTTTCCTATAAAGGAAAAGATATACCCAAAAAAGTGAAAATCTTTATGTAAACATACATATAAACACCATGATGTGAACTTATGGTACAACAGAAACATGAAGATGTAAACTTAACATCATGGAATTTTAATACATTTCTATGATTCTAAGCTGGATACATGTTTACAAACCACAATATCTTTCTAACATAACAATTTATATTCATTAAGAAGAGCAATGCAAAAATAATTAATCCCACTTCAAATTTGTTTCATTTAAACACGAGTAGCAGAACTATCTCAGCAGAAAGCAGTAGGAGGATTTAAAGAGAATAACGCCTATGACAATTACACAAAAATGCAATGGGGGATTGAGACTTAAATGCAATGGTCGCACAACGTTTCAGGAATCAGTTCATCCCATTCTCAAGTGATTGAAAAAGTGAGGAAAGACAACTCACATGTCAAAGTCAAGAAACACTATAATAAAAAAAAAAATTTTCAAGTCCATGTAAACAATCCATTTGTGGTGCCACCTACGACCTACGTGTGACAAACTCTTCAAAAACTGTGTGAAATCAGTACAAACCACAGATCGAACTTTAAATTGAATATTCGCAATTTTTTCAAGTAAATCTTGCCAGGACAGGCCACACATCTGACCTGGAAAATGCTCATATTATCAAACAACTTAGATTTAGGGTTAACTTTGAAGCAATTGTTATTTTATCACACCGGCTTGCTGTACATACCCATATCATACCCGAAAATAAATTCATTAAAGAATATGTCCCTCTGATCAAGAAACTCGGATTAGCTTAATTTCAACATCCCCCACCGCCATCTCATAAGCAATAAGCAGTAATATATCCATATTTCTAATTGCACTTTCCCACATTGCATTTCACCTATCCGGTGTTATAAATGATAGGACCAGTTATATTTAGCCTCACTTATTACCTGTATTTTCAGGTGAGAGGTTGGGATCTTATACCTGCAACTCTGTTCTGGCCAGGTTGCTAAAAACTCGCTTTCACATCCACACGACCTTAACATGTGAGTTGCCATTCCTCAGTTTTTTGAGCACTTGACAATAGGATGAAGTGAATCCTGATACGTGTGACCATTGTATTTTAGGCACTTTTAGTATACCTTATTCTATTTAAAACACTAGTAGGCCTTATAACTATGAAAAAGACTAATAATGTGTTTCTCACCATGGCCATAATATCCTGTAGGCATAAAATAAAAAATAGATAAATTTCATGCACACACTAAATTTCCAAGTATTATGAAGTGTTATGGTATTGTGCATTAATAGAACTTTTGCCATGTGCTTCTCCATAATTACTTTTGGGTAATAGTTAAAACTATTGACGAGTTTTTCATATAAAGGGAAAGGAAAACTGAAAAAATTTTCAAATTTCAATACATACACTTACATATAAACACCATAACGAGACCTTATGGTATAACGAAAACATGAAGATGTATTCTTTACATTCAATGATTTTCAATGAATTTCAGTGATTGTTAGTAGTACGCTTGTCACCACAATACGACACTTCATTAAGGAAATATTTGGACCCATGCAAATAAGAAATCCCACATCAAGTTTACTTCACTTATAAATTAAAGGCATTGGAAGCCTATTAACTTTGGAAAATTACTAATTATATGTTTCTTACCAGTGCCGTATTCTTTTCCTATAGACATGAAAGAAAAAATATTCCAAGTAAATTTCACAAAGACACAATATTACCATGTAAGCATGTTCACTGTTACTGAATCTGTAATAGGTGAATAACCAATGATCATTGAACAAATGACAGTCATCATCCAGTGAGATCACTTAAAATTTGACCACGTATTATGCAATATAATTTTAGCTGCCACAATTTCACTTTAGTTATATTTAAAACTATTAACGCGTGTTTCCTATAAAAGAAAAGAGAAACTAACAGAATTGAAAATCGTTATACTTAAACATTCATATATCCACCATAAATAACGGTACGGTATACAACCAGAAACATGATGATGTATACTTTATGTTCAATGAATTTCAATGAATTTGAATGATTCTTAGGAGTATGCTTGTACCACAACACGACAATATATACTCGAGTAATCAAGTTTACTTCGTTTGTAAATGAAAGGCATTATGAAGCCTAATAACTTTGTAAAATCACTAATAACATGTTTCTCACCAGTTCCGTATTCTTTTCCTGTAGACATGAAAGAAAAAATATTCCAAGTAAATTTCACATAGACACAAAATTACCAAGTAAGCATGTTCACTGTTGTTGTACAACAATAGAATTTTTCATGTAAAGCACATTCCAAATCTTTAAAAGGAGAATAACCAGTAATCATTCAGGGAGTGACAGTCATCATCCAGTGAGATCACTTAAAATTTGACCACATATTATGGAATATAATTTTTGCCGCACAATTTTATTTTAGTTATATTTAAAACTATGAACGCGTCTTTCCTATAAAGGTAAAGACAAACTAAAAAAAAGTGAAAATCTTTTTACTTAAACAAATATATATACACCATAACATGACCGTATGGTACAACCAGAAACATGAGGATGTATACTTTACGTTCAATGAATTTCGATGAATTTCACTGATTCTTAGCAGTATATTTGTTACCACAGCACGACTTTGTAAAATTACTAATAAAATGTTTCTCACCAGTTCCGTATTCTTTTCCTGTAGACATGAAAGAAAAAATATTCCACATAAATTTCACAGACACAAAATTATCAAGTAAAGATGTTCATTGTTACTGTATATCAATAGAATCATTCTAGTAAAGTACATTCCAAATCTTTAAATGGTGAATAAACAATGATCATTCAGAAAATGACCGTCATCATCCAGTGAGATAACTTAAAATTTGACCACATATTATGCAATATAATTTTAACCTACAGCTTCCTTCTCCAGCTTTAAGATTTATGTGGTAACTTAGGCTAGTGATTTCAAAAGAAGTCCTCACCAAAATCACAAGTGTAACCACCTCGTGTTATGCATAAGTTGGCTCATGATTGCCATGGAAGTGAATGATCATCCTGTACGAAAAACAATGTCTTACTTCAAACACAAAGTTCTTAACTACAAAATGATACGAAACTAGTTACTAAAATGTAAAAAAAATCTTCTTTTGTTTACTGATTGATAACAACGTTGAGCTACACTGCTACAAAGAATACCCCCAAAAAATAGGAAAATGAATGCCTTTTCATCATTTACATGCATTTGAAGTAATCTTGCCAAACTGAGCCATGCTGTAAAGCTAACCGTTAGGTATGTACCTTTAAATATTGTCAACGAAACTTCCATTTGTATGGTAGTTTACACAACTTTCCTTTAGTTCGGAAAACGTTCAAAATCCCTTAAGTGAGTGCATATATCATAATAGGACGGAAAGGCCAAAGGCTTAACACGAGTTAAATAAATACAGATGCAAACCTATTTACATTGCCTTTTGGACTTATATGTCAGACTGCCTGAGCGGCGAACCAAAAGCCTAGGTCCTACCGACTGAATGGCCGTGTCAGTCTGGCTCAGCAGTAGGCCCTCGGCTTCTGGTTTCAAAGGTCCTGGGTTCAACTCCCTGCTTAGGCAATCTTACATATAAGTCCAGAAGTCAACGTAAATACGTTTGCATCTGTATTTATATTTTAATAAATGCACCTTGTGGAAGGAACTGAGTTAAAAATCCACTTTGAAATTACCTAGAAACAAATACAACACTAATTAAAAAATAAATACATCTTTTATAAAAATTATCAAAGCATTTTGAGGGTGCTATGGTCAAAATGCTAAATTCTAATGTCTCTGTATTTATTGAAATAATGCATCAGTGACGCAAACGAGGCTAAGAGGACGTCATAATTTCCCGAGTAGTGACGAATATCCTCTTACACACACTCGAAAGAAAACGCAGGCTATGTTTTATGGTTGTGCGAATAACTACTAACAGGTAATACAGAAACAAACTTAATGACCTGCTGATCGATTCCTTGCATTCTAATAATTTTACCTAATTGAACTTTATTCAATAAAATTTCTGGCTTCATCTCGCTGCCATTGTCTTATAGCATTTAAATGTATACTTAGTATGTTTACACATTCTCAGCCTGAGCCATAGTTTCAGTAGGTGAAATGAACAATTTTGATACGAAAGTCAATGTTGGCAGGGCAGGCGTGAAAGACTATCATGCTACACTATCCTGCTACATTGGTCGAACAGAAGGTGGCTAATTGTACTTAAGTGTTATCGAATTGATTTACTCTGATATGCAAGAGTTTTCATCTTTGAAGACTTGTTCATCTTTATTTCGGAGGTGTGGTGGGAATGTAAATGACAAAAGAAGGGGATCACCGTTACCAGTTTTAAAAATCAAGGGCCACATTTTTAAAAAATGTTCGTTACTTACAGTAAATACTCCGTGAATACTTTCAGTGCCATGATAATGGTATGAAAATACACCGTTTTATTATGTGTAAGTGAGCATATTAGTCAATGCTGCAGGTTTTCACAGTTTTGCAGTTTGTTATCAAAATAACTGGTGTTGCGTTGCTTCTAAACAATTCCATTTGATTAACAGTTAAAACTATTAACGGGATTTTCTATAAAGATTTAGCTTAACTCAAAAAACCGATAATCTTTATATGTTAACATATGCATAAACACAAGAATGGGAGATTATGTTACAACAGAAACATGAAGATGTAAGCCTTACATACATTGAATTTCATTGCAGTTCAATGATTCTTAGCGGGACGCATGTTTACAAACCACAATATCTTTCTGACATAATTTATACTCATTAAGAAGGGCCATGCAAAAATAATGAATCCCACATCAAATTTGTTTCATTTAAACACGATTAAACACTAATAACTGTCTTAGCAGAAAGCAATAGGAGGATTTAAATAGAATTGCCCAAACTACAATTGCACAAAAATACAATGGTTGCACAACGTTTCAGGATTCACTTCATCCCATTCTCAAGTGATCAAAAAAGTGAGGAAAGACAACTCACATGTCACAGTCAAGGAACACTATAATTTAAACGTTTAAAAAGTCTATGTAACGACTCTCCTTGTGGTGCCACCTATGCGGCACAAAGTCTTCAAACACTGCAGGAAAGAAAACGAACCACAGCTCGAACTTTAAATTGAATGTTGCCTGAAAAATGCTCATGTTTTCTTACAGGATATATAACTTAGATTTAGAATTAACTTGGAAACACTTATTTTATCATACCAGCCGATAGGACATATCCATATCATACCCGAAACTAAATTCATTAAAGAAAATGTTCCTGTGCTCAAGTAACTCGGATTATCTAAGTTTAAACCTCAACCCTCCCGCCACCAACTCATAAGCAATAACCAGTAATATCCCCATATTAATAATTGTAGTTTCCCACATTGCATTTCGCCTACCCTATACTATAAATGGTAAGACCATTCATATTCTGCCTGACTTCTAACCTACATTTCCAGGTGCAAGATTGGGGTCTTGTTTTTGCAAACCTGTTCAGTCAAGGTTGCTAACCGTTCCTTGACTTTGACATGTAAGTTATCTTTCCTAACTTTTTCTAGCACTTGACAACAGGATGAAGTGAATCCCGAAAAGTATGACCATTTAATTTTTTTGCAATTTTAGTGGGCTTCTGTATCTTTAAGCTGTATAACTTTGAAAACTACAGTAATAATATGTATCTCACCATGGTCATAATATCCTGTAGGCATGAAAGAAAAAATAGATAAATTTTTTCTTGTACAAACTAAATTACCAATTGCTAAATTACCAATCACTGGGTTCTACATTAATATAAGTTTAGTCATAAAATAGCATTTCATAATCTTTGAGGTCGCTTAACCAGTTAGCATTCAGAAAACTGCAATCATCAGCCAGTGAAATCACTCAAAATTTGACCACGTGTTGTTCAATTTAATTTTACGATTAACCCTCGTAATTGCTTTTTAGCCTTTAGTTTCATACACTAACTTCGTGATTTCAAAAGAAGACGTCTCCAACATCGCAGGTGTTACCCCCTCATGTTAGTATATGTTGGTTCATGATTACCATGGCAGTGATAGAAAATCAAGCACGATCAATAATGTCTAGCCTTGAGACTCACTACAAAATCAAAGGAAACTTGTTACCTAAAGGAAAAATATTCTTAACTTTGCTGATTGAAAACAATGTTGATTTGCACTGATACAGAGGAAACCTAATCATGGCTGATTTTTTAAGCTCTACGTCCGTTATCATGTAGAATGTAATGGTCGTTGTAAGCCAAACTGAATTCTACTTGAGAAGATTAAAATTATTAAGCCATTCTGATCAGTTTAAAATTTTTCAAGTAGCAACCTTTTTACATTGAAGCAAGGAAACATTGCTTTAGGAAACACTGGCCACTTTGTTTTTAAACAGTAGTGATTCGTTTTGAAAAATAATAAAGGCATAATTGTATTCAGATTATGTTAAAGAACATTGTAATGATAACCAATGTTCACATGAGATGGCTGAATAGTGCTTATGTTATGCAATTTTGTTTTAGTAATTAGTGAGGTAATAACAACCTGAGCCAAAACGACTTGCATTATAAATGTTTTAATAACGGTTTCAAACTCCAAGCTGTTGTTGTTTACATACTTTTAAACACCTTCAGGCTGTATATAAAATTTTTCTTTGAAGAGGTTACATCTCAAGGTGCAGAAGATAAACTTTTTCGTGCACTGTAATGTTCGGAATATGACTGTTACACATCCATGAAAAACTTGTTTATCCTAGCTCTGTATCTGCTGAGAATTCCTTAGACACACATTGTTGAAATGCTGTCATTTCGTATGTAAGAAAATATCGACCCTACACAATGGACAGCATTGCAGCAGAAATATTGCTGCTAGTCAAACGAGAAAAAACGCAATTTGATGTTTTTCTTTAAAATCAAACAGTTTTGTTTAATTTTAACATGCTTTCATTTCATTATTTGAACAAATCTACAGGTGGCCTTAAATATTGTCAAATGGTTGCTCACTGGTTTCATAGTTTACACGGATTTCCTTTAGTTGTGATGTTATCCATAATCCCTTAAATAAATTATTATTATAAATTGAACTTGCTGTCATAATTTTGCTCAATAATGACAACAAGTCAAGAATAAACACAACTTTGAAAAAAATTTTAATGCATTTTGAGGATGCTAACGTCTAAAATTCTGACTTTAAATGTCTGTATACATGAAGATTTATTCTTTACATTCAACAATTTTCAATGAATTTCAGTGGTTCTTAGGAGTAAGGTTGTCACCACAATACGATAATGTATTAAGGAAAGCTTTGGAGCCATGCAAACAATAAATCCCACATTAAGTTTACTGCATTTATGTATGGAATGCACTAGGAAACCTAATAACTTTGTAAAATTACTAATTATGTTTCTCACCAGTTCCATATTCTTTTCCTATACACAAGAAAGAAAAAACATTCCAGGTAAATTTCAGAAAGACACAAAATTATCAAGTGAAGTGAGAATGTTCACTGTTACTGTACATCAGTTAAGTTTATTCTTGTAAAGTACATTCCAAATCTTTAAAAGGTGAATAACCAATGACCAATCAGAAAATAATAGTCATCATGCAGCGAGATCACTTAAAACTTGACTACTTATTATGCAATATAATTTTAACTCCACAATTCCTTTTTAGTAATATTTAAAATTATTAATAGGTCTTTCCTATAAAGGAAAAGTCGAACTAACGAAAAGTGAAAATCTTTACACGTAAACTTACACATAAACACCATAACATGACCTTATGGTTCAACAAAAACACGATGTTTATGCTTTACATTCAATAGATCTCAATGATTCTTTGGAGTATGCATATTTACAAACTATAATATCTTCCTAACACAATAATTCATACTTATTAAAAAGAGCCATGCAAAAATAATGAATCTCTAATCAAATTTACTTTATTTAAATACGAATATGCTCTAATAACTATCTTAGCAGGAAGCTTTGGAAAGATTTAAACCGAATAAATCTCACAAAAATTGCACAAAGGTTCGGCATTCACTTCATCTCATTCTCCAGTGGTTGAAAAATTAAGACAACTCACATGTCAAAGTCAAGGGAGACTATCATTTCAAAGTTAAAAAAGTCATGTAAAGAAACTACTTCTGGTGCCATTTATGTGGGGCAAAGTCTACAAAAACTGCGGGAAAGAAGGCCAAACTACATATTGACCTTTAAATTGAATGTTACTATTTTTGCGATTAACTGTTGCCTGGAGAGGCCACACACCTGACCTGGCAAATCTCATATTATCTTCAAGATAAACAACTTAGGGTTAACTTTAAAACACTTGTTATTTTTTCACACCCATACCCATATCATACCCGAAAATAAATTCATTAAAGAATATGTCCCTCTGATCAAGAAGCACAGATTAGCTGAGTTTAAACCCCAATCCTCCTGCCACTAACTCATAAGCAATAAGCAGTAATATCCTCACATTTCTAATTACACTTTCCATATTGCATTTCGCCTACCCAGTACTGTAAATGTGCGGACCATTCACATTCAGCCTCACTTCGAACCTTTATTTTCAGGTGAGAGGTCGGGGTCTTGTTTCTTCATACCTTTTCTGGCCAGATTGCAAACCATTCGCCTACATATTTTAATTTTGACTTTTTAAACTTTTTAAATTGTAACGTTTCTTGACTTTGACATGTGAGTTGTCTTTCCTTACTTTTTCGAGCACTTGAAAACAGAATGAAGTGCATCACGAAACGTGTGACCATTCTATTTTTTGAATTTTTAGCAAATTTATTCTCTTTAAATCACTAGAATGCCTTATAACTTTGAAAAAGACTAATAATGTGTTTCTCACCATGGCCATAATATCCTGTAGGCATAAAATAAAAAAATAGATAAATTTCATTTACACTCTGAATTACCAAGTAAGTCTGATCATTGTTATTGTACATTAATAGAACTAAATTGCCACAAACTGCATTCCATAATCGTTAAGATTGATTAGCCAATAAGCTTCAGAAAACTGCAGCCATCAGCCAGTGAATCACTCAAAACTTGACATTTTATTAAATATAATTTTAGGATTGACCTCTACAACTTGGCGCTAATGACCAAGTTGTCGACGCGCCATTAAGCCTCAATTCCCCCCCCCTCTACAACTTGCTGAAATAATTCTGCTGTAAGAACTGAGCAAAAATCTGCTAAAAGTAGTCACAATAATAACAATAGATCAAGAATAATCACAACTTTGATTAGATTTTAAAGGCATTTTATGGATACTAACACCAAAATGTTTACATCAAGTGCCTCCGTAGTCATTAAAATAATTCATCAGTAATTCAAATGAGACTAAGAGAATGCTATATATAGAATGCTATATATCCCAAGTTGTCTGCAGTTACCCTCATAAGCACACTCAAAAGAAAACGCAGGCATTTTTTTAATGGTTTTACCGATGACCTAACAAGGGACCCCTTACATACTAATAATTAAACCCCACTGAGTTTTAGTCTATAAAATTTGAACCTTACTCCCACCAGCTTTCTTTTGTAACATTCAACTGTACAGAATTCTTTGGGCATACATTGTTGAAATGCTATCATTATTATAAGAATATATCGACACTACACAATGGATATCATTGAAAGAGAACTGTTTCCTAGTGACATCCAGTCGCTACCTTTACCCCATCAGCTTTCTTTTGTAGTATTTAGATTTATAATTAGCAGTATGACGAAATCCCAGTCAGAGCCATATTTTCCAGCCACAGCTAAAGCCAGCAGGAGCCAATTTTATGCGTAATTAAAGTTGTGCAGAGCAGTATGAAAGACTACCATGCTACACTTCCACATTGGTTAAATAGTGGACGGATAATTGTACCTTAAACGAAGCTTTAACGAATTGATGTACTCTACTTTCCGAGAGGTTACGAATTTGTTCAACCTTTACATCGAAGCACTGTTGCAATGGAAATTGCGTACGAAGGAGCTCACAGTTTCCAATTTATAAAATCACAGGATGTGTTTTTAGAAAAAAATACTTCGATAGTAGTAGATAAAACATGACCCTGGAAGTACACATTTTATTAATTAGTATTAATGGATAATAATTCAATGCTAGAAGTTTTCGTAGGTTTGGTTTTTGTTATGATTTTGAAACAATAAATTGAGGGTGCATTGCTTTTCCACAATTACTTTAGGGTAATGGTTAAAACTGTTAATGAACCTGAAATATAAAGTGAAAGCGAAACTGAAGAAATATTCAAATCTCTGTACGTACACACACACAAACGCACCATAACAAGACCGTATGGTTCAATGGAAACATGAAGATTTATTCTTTACATTCAATGATTTTCAATGAATTTTGGTGATTCTTAGGAGTAGGCATGTCACCACAACACGGCAAAGTATACTCATTAAGGAAAGATTTGGAGCCATGCGAACAATAAATCCCACATCAAGTTTACTTCATTAATATGTGGAAGCACTAGGAAGCCTAACAACATTGAAAAAATTATAATAATATGTTTCTCACCAGTGCCGTATTCTTTTCCTGTTGGCGTGAAATAAAGAAATATTCCAGGTAAATTTTATTTAGACACGAAATTACCAAATATGAATGTTCACTGTCAATGCACATCAATAGTTCATTCCAAATCTTTAAAAGATGATTAGCAAATAAATGATCATTCAGAAAATGAAAGTCGTCATCCAGTAAGATCACTTAAAATTTAACCACATATTACGCAACACAATTTTAGCTTCACCCCTCCAGCTTCCTTTTCTAACCTTGAGATTTATATAGCAACTTAGGCTAATGATTTCAAAAGAAGTCCTCGCCAAAATCACAAGTGTAAGTCCTACATGAAAAACAATGTCTTACCTTCGGACTCAAGTTCTTACTACAAAATCATAGGAGACTAGTGACCAAAACAGAAAAAAATCTTCTTATGTTTACTGATTGATAGTAATTTGAGTTACACTATTACAAAGAAAACCAAATCATGAATAAGTTATTTTACAGAATACGTCTGTTAGCATTTAGGATGCAATGGTCATTGTAATCTAAACATGAATCTATTCGTTGAGATTAAAATTATAAAGCTGTTATAATGAGATCGAAATTATTCAAATAGCTATGTTTTTGTTGAAGCAGGTAAACATTGCTTTGGAAACACTGACCAATTATGTTTAAAAATAGTGAGTTATTTTCAATAAAATGAAGGTAAACTTGTGTTCAAGTCGTGTTAAATTACATTGTAATGATAACCATAGGATGATTTTGGATTTCAATTCCGTCTTACGAGGAAATGACTTTGTTAAAATGGTATAGTGCTCCTTTGGTCCTTGTAGTTAGTGACCAAACATGAAGATGTATTTTTTACATGAAATGAATTCCAATGAATTTCAGTTATTTTTACGTTGTCCTCTTGTTTACAAACCACTAATCTTTCTAACTTGACAATTTATACTAATAATAAAAGAGCATTGGAGTAATGCAAACAGGAATCCCACATCAAATTTGTTACATTTAGGTACGATTACGTACTAGTAAACTTTATAACTTTGAAAAACATAGCAAGAGTGTGTTTCTTGCCATGATCGTTATATCCTGTAGGCATGAAAGAAAAAATAGTCAAATTACATATAGACACAAAATTACCAAGTATGTCTGATCACTAGTTTTGTATATCAGTAGAAATTTTGTGACCAACTGACAAACCGCGTGTTACAACCACACGTGTTGAAACCACGTGGTACACTATAATCTTTTCCAACTTGATTTCCAAGACTTTAGATTCATGAGGTAACTTAATGATTTCGAAGGAAGTTCTCTCCAAATTACCAAGTGTAACCACATCTTGTTATGAATATGTTACCTCATGATAACCTTGGTAGTGATAGAAAATCTTCCACAAGCAACAATGTCCACCATTGGGATTCAAAGTTCTTAACTCTCGTAACTACAAATCAAATTAAACTTGCTACCGAAAAGGAAAATTTACTGACTTTGGTGAGTAAAAATGTTGGTGAGTTACATTGTTACAAAGGAAACCAAATCATGGCTAAATTATTTATAACAATACGCTCATCAGCATTTAGTACGTCAATAGTCATTGTAAGTTAAATTTAGTTTTATTTGATGAGACTAAAATTGTGAAGCCATTCTGATGATGTTAAAATTTTAAAAGTAGTGATGTTTTCTGTTGAGCAGGTAAACAATGTTTTGGCCATACTGGCCAAAAAAAATAGTGAATAATTTTCAATGAAATAAAGCTATTATTGTATTAAGATTGTGTTAAAGAACATAATGATAACCAGTCTTCACTACATGAGGTTGCTGAAGTGAGTTCTTCTTTTACGCAATTTAGTCCGATAATTAGTGAGCAAATAACGACCTGCACCAAAACGACTCACATTAAACATGTGTTAATAACAGTTTCAAACTATGTATTCAGTGTTGAACTGCAGATAACTTTACCCAATAGGCCTACAGTAAATAGTCCTAAAACTAATAGGCCTATAATACATAGCAATGCTACGTAGATCAAAATGGTCCCTTTGTAATATCTAATGCAGATGCTCGATATGCCCACCTTCTTTTGCTAGGCACTCTTCACACCTGCTAACAAATGATGCATGAACGTTGCGTAGAATGTCAGGTATATCATCTTCAACTGCTGCTCGAGTCCCATCCTTAAGGTCATTAAGCGACAAGGGTTCTGTTTCATACGCCTCGTTCTTAATGAAACCCCAAAGAAGTAGTTCAACGGAGAAAGATTGGGTGATTTATAGGATTTCCTAGATCACAGCATTCTGCATTAGGTAGACTTTTTTCATTTCCATTTGATTCCATTCACGTAGGCTGTGTGTAGGCTTATTAGTTTTAGGCCTATTGACTCTAGGCCTTTGTGTTCTATAGGCCTATTGGGTAAATTAAATGTTCCACCCTGCATAATCCAAACCTTCATTGTTTACATGCTTTTAAACACCTGTGTAGAAAATGGTTCTTCGTAATGTTTTGCAAATATGATAAGAATAGGTTACATAAAATAATGTGGTTTTTTCTACCATCTGAAGGGCCAGATGAAAAATCTTTTGTGCACTGTACTGTCTGAAACTGAAAATGTACACATAGCCCATGTTTGAACACCACAATATGACCTTTACCATTACATTCAATGATTTTAAAGATTTTCAATGAATTTCATTGATTTTAGGGTATGCATATATAAACTGCAATATCTTACCAACATGACAATTTATACTCGTTAAGAAAATCTTTGGAGCTATGCTATACCTACGAATTCTGTATCAAATTTGCTATATTACGTTGAAATTAAGTACTAGTAGCCTCATAAAAGAAAAAGATAATAAGGTAGTAAAGAAAAACTAAAAGGTAGTATATGTTTCTCACCATAGCCATAAGATTTTTCTGTAAGTATGAGAAAAAAATATTCCAGGTAAATTTCATGTACAATAAATTGTGTACATGTAAGAATGTTCACTGGTATTGTACATTAATGGAAATTTTGTCGCCAACACTCCATAATCTTTAAGGGCATTTAACCAATGAGCGTTCAAAAAATAGCAGTTATCGACCAGTTAGTTCACTTAAAATTTGACCACATGTTGTTCAATATAATTATAATCTTACACTCTCTTGCTTGCTTTTTTAGACTTCTGATTCACGATTCCAAAAGAACTCCTATCCAAAATCATAACTGTACGCATGTAATGTGTACATTGCCTCATGATACCATGGCAGAGATAAAAAATCCTAATAATGTGTAGACTTGGTAGATTTCTTAAGTGAAAACTCATAGGAAACTCGTCACCAGTAGGGGAAATCTTGTTAACTTTTCTAGTTTACAACAATGTTAAGTTACACAATTACAAAGGAAACCAAATCGTGGCTAACCCAACATACGCGTTGCACCAGAATTTGGGCGTGCAGCATTGTTGCTGAACACGCATTAAGCCTGCCATCAGTCTGCTGATGACATCTAAACCAGGCAGCTCGTGATTCGCTAGTACTTCTTCTTAATGTGAATTAAACAAAGAAATTGACCAATGGGCCATCACCTAAAATTCAGTATTAGGTAACAATAATCAGACCAACCAATCCTGTTGTATTATTTCATTTTTCGCACCATACTCTCTTTCTAAAGGGGCAGCAATTTGTGAGTCATTCAAGATGGCCACCCGTTGTACTCGATATTGTCTAAGAGAATCGTGCCCAAGCTATGTGGATTAATACGTATGGGCTGACAATTCAAAGAGCAAAAACGATTAAGTGATAACAGCTGTAACAACAAAGAACCATTGTTGGACTGGTTCAGCAGAAATGACAAAAGTGCAGTGTAATACAGGACTGCACTGTTAGACCATGCAGTACAAGGTCTGTACAAAACAGCAGTGGGCAAGCAGCAAGCAGCTGCAAGGAAGTGCTTGCCCTGCCGTCTTACAACAATCGTACATGGAAGTAAAAGTACATTCTGTGCCAACCCCCACTAAAATAGTGACTGATGAATTTATTTGCAATCTACAACAATGACAAGGTAAAGATAAAAAAAATTTATATTTGTTATTTAGTCTGTGAAAGTGTCGCACTTTATTTAAATGTTGGGATTATTGACAACAGCGTATTTTATAACAGCATTCATCTTCCCTGTACGAGTATTGTTGGGAAGCCAACATTGCAGACATCGTAACAAAATAAATATGCGCAGTATACTAGCGCACGTTGAAAAAAAAAGAGTTTATAGGGCTAAATTAGTATAAAAAATACTTCCATTAATGTTTGGACTGTCTAGCTTCATGTAAGCTAAACTTAGTTATCTTTGATGAGATTAAAATTATTCAAGTTATAATGCTTTTCGTTGAATCAGGTAAACGTTGCTCTGGAAGCACTGGCCAATTCATTTTAAAAAATAGTGATAAATTTATAATAAAGGTAAACTTGTGTTCAGATCGTGTTGAATTACATTGTAATGATAACGAGTATTCCACTCTATGAGATTAATTTTGGATTCCATTTGTATCTTACGAGGCTTAAATGTGTATAGTACTTCGTTAATGTAATTTTGTCCTAGTAATTAGTGAGCAAAAAACAACCTGATAGCCAAAGCGACTCGCATTGAATATGTTTTAATAACGGTTTTAAACTATGTATAAAATATAAACTTTCATAGTTCACAGCTTTTAAGTAGCTTCAGGCTGTATAGAAAATACATATTTTCAGGGTTTTGAAGGTATGATATATACTATTGGTCAGACAAGCTTTCGAAAATAGAGCTACTATTGGTTGAATAATGTAGTTTAGTTCTTCTAATATTTTCAGGGCCAAAATAAAAAATTTTCGTGTGCTGTATGTCTGTAATTTAATTGTTACTCAACTGAGTAAAACTTTTTTATATTACTTGGTATTCTTTACCCTCTGAATTGAGAAGTAACTGGACGTGTTTAAAGAGTACTCAGAGAGTAGTACATTATTTACAGCAGTAAAAATACTCATTTTTATTTATTAGTATTGGTGGATAATAATTCAATGACAGTGTTTTTCGTAATTTTGCATTTTATTATGTTTGATTTTGAAAAAAATCATTGAAGGTGTTTTGCTTCTCCACATCTACTTTTGGGTAATAGACAAAACGTGTAGAATATACAGAAGATTAGAAAGAATATGCCAAACTGAAGAACTTTATACGTACACATACATACAAACACCATAACAAGACCATACGGTTCAATAGAAACATAAAGAAGCATTATTTATAAACTCTTTATTTATAACCCTCAATATCTTTTTCACATGATAATTTGAAGTCACGCAAGCAGGCATGCAATCAATGAATACCTCATCAAATGTGCTTCATTTATGCACGGTTAAACATTAGAAACCCTCATAATTGAAAAAGACTGATATAATGTGTTTCTCACCATTGTCGTTATATCCTACAGGCATGAAAGAAAAAATATTTCAGGTAAATTTCATGTAAACACTACAATACCAAGGAAGATGTAATACATATTGTATTGTACATCGTTCGAAATTTTCTAGAGAAATTCATTCCATGATCTTTAAAGGGTGATTAACCAATAAGCGTTCAAAAAATTGCAGCCTACACCCAGTAAAATCAATGAAAATGTAACCACATGTTTTCCACAATATTTTATCTTTAACTCCTTTAGCTAAGTTTTCTAGCCTTTCGATTTATATGGCAAATAAATGAATTCAAACGAGTTCTCTGCAAAATCGCCGTTTAATTATAATTAAGTAGACTCACAATTAAAATAGCAGTAAAAGAAAATCCTGCACGACTAGCAATTGTTGTCTTGTTACTTGTCTTAACTCTAATAACAAAGGAAATTTGTGATCAATACGGAATATCTTTACTGAATGAAACAAAAAGTGGAGTAACACTGTAAAAAGGAGGCCAAATCACGGCTAAATTATTTTTAAAATACTTCCACTATCATTTAGAATGTTATTGGTCATTTAAGATAAAGTTAGTTCTATTTGATGAGATTAAAATTATTAAGTTATTCTGATGAGATTAAAATTGTTCCAGTAGGGAGGTTTTCGCTGTATTAAGTAAATATTGCTTTGTAAGGGCTAACATTTTTTTTTAAAGAAAGAGATTCATTTTCAGTAAAATAAAGGTAAACTTGTATTCAGAACGTGTTAAAGTACATTATGATGATAACCATTGTTCACTGCATGAGGATGATATTGGATAACATTTGTATCTTATGAGGTAATGGATTTACTAAAATGCATATAGTACTCTTCTTTGCTGCAATTTTGTCTTAGCAATTAAAACTACCGGAGCCAAAACGATTTGTATTAAACATATATTAATAACGGTTTCAAACTATGCACAGAATCCATTCCTTCACTGTTAACATGCATTTAAACTCCTATAAAATGAATGATATAAAATGAATAGTGGACAGACTGTCTCTCGAAATGATAACTACTGTAGGGTGAAAACGTAATTCAGTTTTTCTAACATTTGACAAATTTTTAATCTACTCTGTATATAACTGTTACCCAGCCAAGTAAAACTTGGTAAAACGGTCTCTGTCCTGCAGATAATTCCTTAGCAATCCATTCTTTAAAGGCTATTATTATTATATAGAAATATCTACACTACAGAAGGGATAGCATCACTGGAGAAATAGTATTTCTAGTAACGACGAGAAATAGTGTTCCTAGAGACGATGCAATTTTGATATGTTTCTTTAAAACTAAATAGTTTGTGAATTTTGAGCGAGATATAATTTATTATATGAACACATCTGCAAGTGGCCTCAAATATTGTCAAATAGATTCCCAGTTGTTTCGTTGTTAACACAAAATTCCTTTCACTCAGACAACATCCAAAATCTGTTAAGTTAGTGCACACATTATAATAAATGCAACTTGCTGTAGGAACTGAGTTAAAAATCTACTTTTAAAGTACCTAGACACAATAACAACACTAAATGAAGAATACATACGTCTTTCATAAGAGGGTGCATAGGTTTAAAATCCTAAAGTCTAATGTCTCTGAGTTCATTAAAATAATGCATCAGTGAAGCAAACGAGGCTAAGAGGATGTCATAAACTCCCGAGTAGTGGCGTATACCCTCTTACACAGACTCGAAAGAAAATGCAGGCTTGTTTTAACGGTTTTGCGAATGACAGCTAACAGGTTATGTGGAAATAAACGTACTAACTTGTCAATGGATCCCATGCACACTAATAATTTCAAAAAATGTAGCTTTGGTCATTAAAGTTTTTGCCTTAATTCCACCAGCATTCTTTTGAGGCATTTAAATTTATACTTGGCAGGTTAACATATTCCGGGTCGTGCCAGTGGATGAAATGAACAACATTAATATATAATTCGGTGTTAACAGACGAAGCATGAAAGACTGTCGTGCTACTCTATCATGCTACATAGATCAAATTAGGTGGTTAATAATAAATAAACTTTAAAGAATTCATTTACTGTGATATCCGAGAGATTTCATGTCTGAAGATTTATTCATCATTTATTTTGAAGTGTTTTTGGAATGAAAATACCAAAATAAGGGTGCCTATGGTTTCCAATTTAAAACATCACAGAGCCATATTCAAAGAATACTTCGTGGGTGGTACATAATATACGGCACAGAAAATACAGTTTTATTTATTTGTATGTGTGGATGATAACAATCATATACTACAGATATGTTTTCATAGTTTTACATTTTATCATCTTCAGTTTTGAAAATATAAATAAACTAAAGGTGCTTGCTTCACCACAAAAACCTTTGAGTAATAGTTAAAACTATAAAACTGTTTTTCCTACAAAGAGGAAGTCGGACCGAAAAAACTTACAAACTTTATACATACACATACATATAAACACCATAACATGACATTATGATACACAGAACATGAAGGTGTATCTTTTCATACAATTATTTTTAACGATTTTCAGTAATTCTCAGTGTATGCTTTTATAAACCGCAATGTCTTTCCAACGTGACAATTTACACTCATAAAGTGTGACCATCTTCGGATCCATGCAAACAATGAACCCCACATCAAATTTGATACATTTAATTGCAATTAAGCACTATTAGTCTTATAACAGAAAAAGATAGCAATAATATGTTTCTCACCATGGCCATAAGATTTTTCTGTATGTATGAGAAAAAAATATTTCAGCTAAATTTCATGTACACTAAATTCTCTACATGTAAGCATGTTCACTGGTATTGTACATTAATAGATATTATGTTACAAACACTACATAATCTTTAAAGGCAATTAATCAGTGAATTCAGAAAATAACAGTCAAAAGCCAGGGAGGTCATTTAAAATTTGACCACATGTTATTTAATATTATTTTATCCTTACACCGTCCTGCTTGCTTTTCTACACTTTAGATTTATATTGTAACTTAATGATTTCAAAAGAACTCTTGTCCAAAATCGTAAGTGTAACCACCTCATGTTATGTGTATGTTGGCGTATGATTATCATGGCAGTGATAGAGAATCCGGCAACAATATCTAGCCTTAGTAGCTCTCTTAAGTGGAAAAATCATACAAAAATTTTGTTACAAGTAGGGAAATCTTCTTAAGTTTTCTGGTTTACGACAATGTTGAGTTACACACTTACAAAGGAAACCAAACCGTGGCTAAATTAATTTAAAAATTACTTCCATTAATGTTTGGAATGTCTTTCATATTGTAAGATAAACTTAGTTCTCTTTGATGAGATTAAATTTTTCAGGTTACATGTTATTCCTTGAATCTGATAAATATTGCTTTCAAGTAGCTTCAGGCTTATATTTATATCTATATTTATATTTATATTTAGAGGGTTTTTCAGATATATGTATCGTGGTCAGACAGGCTTTCAAAAATAGAACTACCATTGGTTGAATAACGTAATTTAGTTCTTATAACATTTCGAGGGCCAGAATAATATTTTTTGAGCACTGTGGCCAATGTCTGTAATTTAATTGATACCCATCTGAGTAAAACTTGTTTATACTAGCTCTGTATTCCTTTGCCTATGAACTAAAAATTGCAGGAAGTGTTTAAAGAATACTCCAAGAGTAGTTCATAATGTATGGTACTAAAAATACTCATTTTTATTTATTAGTAGTAGTGGATAATAATTCAATGATAGTGGTTTTCGTAGTTGTTCATTTTATTATGTTTAATTTTGAAAAAATAAATTGTGGCTATTTTGCTTCTCCACAATTACTTCTGGGCAATAATTAAAACTGTTAACAGTTTTTCACGTAAAAGGAAAACCTTACTGAATAAAATTTTAAATCTCTATAGGTTCACATACATATGAACACCATAACAAGACCTTATGGTTCAATGGACCGAAGTATATTCATAAACCACAGTATTCATAAACCACAATATATTTCTAATGTGATAATTTAAGGTCATGCAAGCAGGCATGCAAACAATGAATCCCACACCAAATTTGCTTCATTTAGACACGGTTGAACACTAGAAACCCTTATAACTTTGAAAAAGAAAGTAATAATGTGTTTCTCACCATTGTCGCTATATCCTGTGGGCATGAAAGAAAAATATTCAACGTAAATCTCAGTTAAACACTAAAATACCACGTAATATGTAATACATATCGTATTGTACGTTATTAGAATTTTGTATAGAACTGTTTTCCATTATCTTTAAAGAGTGATTGATTAAAGAATGATCATTCAGATAATGGTAGTCTTTAGCCAGTAAAATCAATTAAAATGAAACCACATGTTTTTCAATATAATTTTAGCCTAAACTCCTTCAGCTAACTTATCTAACCTTTAGATTCACAGGGCTTCTTATTATTTCAAAATTAGTTCTCTCCAAAATGTGTAAATAAGTTGGCTCTTTGTTAAAACGGCAGTAATAGAAAATCCTGCACACGCAACAATGTCTAGTCTTGCTAATTAAAATTAGGAACACTCTTAACAGTAAAATCACAGGAAACTTGGGATTAAACGAGCGAAGCATCACAAGAAAAATAGTGTTCCCAGTTATATTGGACAATACAAGTTTGATGTGTTTCTTTAAAACCAAATAGCTTAGTGTAGCTTGAGCAAGACTTAATTTTATCATATGAGCACATCAGCAGGTTGCCTTAAACATTGTCATATAGATTCCCAGTTGTTTGTTGTTACACAAAATTCCATTAGTACGGGCAAGACCCAAAATCCGTTAATTGACTGCACACAGTGTAATAAATGCAACTTGCTGTAGGAACTGAGTTAAAAAACTACTTTTAAAGCACCTATACACAATAACAACACTAAACCAAAGATAAATTCATCATTGTTAAGATATTGAAATCTTTTTCAGAACGCTAAGGATTAAAATACTAAAGTCTAATGTTTCTGTATTCATTAAAATAATGTATTAGTGAAGCAAACGAGACTAAGAGTACGTCGTAATCTACCGAGTAGTAGTGATGGGTCAATCACCGAAACCGAAACTGAAACCAAATTTTCGGTTTTTACTAAAAATTGAAACCGAAACTGATTCGGATTTTGAGTCGGTTTTTCGTACGGTGTTCGAAAAATCAAAGATTGATTTGTTGTTTTGAATTTTTTAATAATTATCATTTTCTACGTATATTTCACAGCAAAGCTACTGGAGTTGAAAGCAGGAGCGGGTTAGAAGCTAGTAAGACTACTGTTACAAGAAAAAACTCGAAATATGTGGTTTGGGTGGAGGATGGCAAAAACCGATACCGAAACCGAAACCGCGGTTTTGTGGGCATGAAAACCGAAACCGGAACCGAAGTCAAAAATGAAACCGACCCATCCCTACCGAGTAGTGGCCAATACCCTCTTACACACACACTAGAAAGAAAATGCAAGCTTATTTTAACGATTTTGCGAATGACAGTTTAGTGGTCTGCCAATGTATCTCTGGCATGCTAATAATTTTAATAAATGTAGGTTTAGTCATTAAAATTTTTGCCCTAATCTCGCCAACATTCTTTTATAACATTTAAGTTTATATTTGGCAGATCGACACATTCGGTGCCGTACCAGTAGGTGAAATGAACAATTTTGATACGTAAATAGGTGGTAACAGAGAAAGTGTGAAAAACTGTCCTGCTATGCTATCATGCTACATTGGTAAAAGTAGGTGGTAATAGCACATAAGCTTTAACGAATTCATATCTTATGATATCCAAAAGTATCATCTTTGAAAAGTATCATCCTTTATTTCGAAGCGTTGTTGGAATGGAAATAACAAAGAAGTTTGCCTACGGTTTCCAATTTAAAACATCACACGGCCAAGTTCAGAGAATACTTTGTGAGTAATACATGACATATGGCACTGAAAATACACAGTTTTATCATTTGTACATGTGGACGATAACAATTACATGCGGTATACAGGTTTTCATAGTTTTGCATTTTATAATTTATGAAAAAAAAATTAAGTGAAGGTGTTTGTTTATCCACAAATACTTTTGAGTAAAAGTTAAAACTATAAAAGGTTTTTTCCTAAAAAAAGGAAGTCGAACTGAAAAAATTTACTAATCTTTATACATACACATACATACAAACACCATTCAATGAATTTTAATGATTTTCAATGAATTTCAGATATTCTTAGGGTATGTGTTTATATACCGCAATATCGTAGAACATGACTCTAGACTCAATAACTGTATACATCTTCGTAGCCATGCAAACAATAAACCCAACTTCAAATTTGATTCATTTAATTGCAATTAAGCACTAGTAGCCTTATAACAGAAAAATAAAGTAATAATATGTTACTCACCATGGCCATAATGTTCTACTGTAGGTATGACAAAAAAAAATATTCCGGGTAAATTGCATGTACACTAAATTTTCTACATGTAAGCATGTTCACTGTTATATTAACAGACATTTTGTTGCAAACACTCCATAACCTTTAAGGGCAATTAATAACGAGCATTCAGAATACGCCAGTCGTCAGCCAGTGAGATCACTTATAATTTGACCACGTGTTATTCAATGTAATTTTAACCTTACTTAATCGCTTGCTTGCTTTTCTAGACTTTTGATTCATATGGTAACCTAATGATTTCAAAAGAACTTCTCTCCAAAATCGTTAGCGTAACGACCCCAATAAAGACAAAATCACAAGGTAAAGGTAAACGAAATAAGCAGTCTGCATTAAAGACTGGTCTTGTGAAGATACACAATACACAAGCCTGAGAAAGAAAAGAAAGACAACTGCTCCAACCGGATTCTTGAACCCAGGACTGCCCGTTTACTAGCCGGGCACTCTAACCACTGCGCTACAGGGGCAGATGAGAAGTCCTGGGTTCAAGTCCCAGTCGGGGCAGTTGTCTTTTCTTTCTTTCTCAGACTAGTGCATTGTTTATCCTCACAAGGTCAGTCTTTAATGCACACTGCTTGCTTCGTTTAACCACCTCATGTTTTGTGTATGTTGTCTCATGATTAACATAGCAGTGACAGAACATCCGACACGAACAACAATGTCTAGCTTTGGTAGCTTTCTTAAATGAAAAGTCATAAAAAATTTGTTACCAGTAGTGGAAATCTGATTAACTTTTCTGCATTACAACAATGTTGATTTACTCACTTACACAGGAAACCAAATCGTAGCTAAAGTAGTTTAAAAATACTTCCATCAATGTTTGGAATGTCTATAGTCATTGTAAGCTAAACTTAGTTGTCTTTGATGAGAATAAAATTATTAAGTCATTCTTAAAATTATTCAAGTAACCATGTTTTTTGTTGAAGCAGGTAAACATTTCTTTGGAAATAGTACCCAATTAAGTTTAAAATATAGTGATTCATTTTCAATAAAATAAAAGTAAACTTGTGTTCAGATCATTTAAATTACATTATAGTGATAACCAGTATTCCACTCCGTGAGATTAATTTTAGTCATTTGTATCGTATGAGGCAATGACTTTGCTAAAATGCGTGTTGTACTTCTTTGATGAATTTTGTCCTAGCAGTTAGTGATTGACAAAAATCTACTAGCCAGAACGGATCGCATTGAACATGTTTTAATATCGTTGTCAAACTATGTATACAATCTAAACCTTTACAATTCACAGCTTTCAAGCAGATTCAGGCTATGTAGAAATTTATTTTTGTAAGGTTGGGCAAATGTGATATGAACAGGGGTCAATGAGGCTTTCGAAAATAGAATTAGTATTGGTTGAATAACGTAATTTAGTTCTTCTAACAATTCAAGGGCCAGAAAACAAATTTTTCGTGCACTCTGTGTCTGTAATTTAATTTTCACCCATCTAAATAAAACTTGTTTATAGTAGCTCAGTACTCAATTGCCTGTGAATTACAAAATTACTGGATGTGTTTAAAGAATACTTCGAGAGTAGGACATTATGTATGGCACTAAAAATACGCATTTTTATTTATTAGTATTAGTGAGTAATAATTCAATGGTAGTGGTTTTCATAGTGTTGCATTTTATTATGTATAATTTTGAAAAACTAATTGAAGGTGTTTTTCTTCTCCACAATTACTTAAATACTTAAATACTTAAATTACTTAAATAGTTAAAACTACAGTATTAATAGATTTTTCAGGTACAGGAAAAGCCAAACTGAAGAAATTTTGAAATCTTTATAGGTACACATACATATAAACACCATAACATGACCTTATGGTTCAATGAAAACATGAAGAAGTATTATTTATAAGATGTTTATTTACAAACCACAATATCTTTCTAACGAGGCAATTTGAGGTGATGCAAGCAGGCATGCAAGCAATGAATTCCATATCAAATTTGCTTCATTTGTACCCGGTAAACACTAGAAACCCTTAAAACGTCGAAAAGATAGTAATTGTGTGTTTCTCACCATTGTCATTATATCCTGTAGGTGTGAAAGAAAAAAAAACAGGTAAATTTTATGTAGACACTAAAATACCAAGTAAGATGTAATACATTTCGTGTTATACATCATAAGTAATTTTTTAAAGAATTTCATTCCATTATCTTTTAATAGTGTTTAACCAATGAGCATTCAGAGAATTGCAGTCTTCTACCAGTAAAATCAATTAAAATGTGACCATATGTTTTTCAATACAATTTTAGCTTCACCCCTTCCCCAACTTACCTGGCCTTTATATTCATAGAGCTACTAACGATTTCAAAATAATTTCTCTCCAAAATTACAAGTGTAACCATCGCATGTTATGTATAATTGAGTTGGCTCGTGATTAAAACGGCACTAAAAGACAATCCAGAACAACAAACAATGTCTCATCTTCCTATTTTAAATTCTTAACTCTCTTAACTGTAAAATCATTTGAAACTGGTGTCCAAAACGTTACCCATAATGGGTGAAAAACACAATTTTGTTTTTTAAACATCTGAAGTGCTAGAAGAAAAATTTTCCGTGTACTCTATAATATAACTGTTACCATGAATTTACAGGGTTGGGGAAGAAAATTTATAACTCTAAAAGTCCCTACTGAAACGTCATAGATCCATTCCAATTAATTCCGTACGAGTTTTCAGAGGACGCCACACGTTCCATCTGGTGATTTTTGTTCATTTTTCAGCCCAAATCTAAAGCAGACTAAATTGCAACTAAGCTAAACTAAATAATTATTAAATACAAGCTAGTTTCGTTTAGTTTAGTAAATTTTAGGCTGAAAACTGAGTAGAAATCTTCACATAAAACTAGTGGCGCCCTCTATAAACTTAAATGGAACTTATTGGAATGGGTATAAGGCGTTTTAGAAGGAGTCTAAAGTTACAAATTCTCCTCCCAAACCCTATAAATTCTTGCTGTTACCCATGCAAGTATAACTTGGTTGTACTAGCGTTGTACCTGCAGGGAATTCCTTAGCCACCCAGTATTAAAGGTTATCATTATTATAAAGAAATATCTATATCAAACAAGGGATAGCATCACAGGAGAAATAATGTTCCTAGTTACATGACAGGATGAAACGTAGATATATTTGTTTAAAACCAAATAGGTTTATGTAGTTTGAGAAAGATTTAATTTTATTGTATGAACACATCTGCCAGTGACCTTAAATATTGTTTTATAGATTCCTAGTTGTTTCATTGTTTACACAAAAAGTGACTGTTCACATTATAATAAATGCAACTTGCTGTAGGAATTGAGTTAAATACAACTTTGATTAGAATATATTGAAAGCATTTTGAGGTCTATAATGCTTAAAATGCTAAATTCTAATGTCTGGATTTATTAAAATAATTTTTCAGTGAAGCAAACGAGGCTAAATGTAGCTTTAGTTATTAATTTTTTTTTCTTTAATCTCACCAGCGTTCTTTTACGGCAATTAAATTTATACTTAGCGGGTTGACACATTCCGAGACGTGCCAGTAGGCGAAATGAACTATTTTGATATGCAAGTCAGTGTTATCACGGTAAGCATGTAAGACTGTCATGCTATGCTAATGCTACATTGGTCAACTTTAATGGGTAAGAGCACATAAGCTTTAACGAATTCAGTTACTCTGATATCCGAGTGGTTTCATCTTTGAGGATTTATTCAACTTTTACTTCAAAGCTTTGTTGGAATGGAAATGACAAAAGAATGGTGCCTAAGGTTTCCAATTTACAACATCACAGGGCCAAATTCAAAGGATACTTCATTAGGAGTACATGACATATGGCACTGAAAATACATGGTTTTTTTAATTTGCATGTGTGGACGATGACACTTAAATGTTACATGCAGGTATTCATAGTTTTCTGTTCATAGTATTCTTATCATTTAAATTTCGAAAAAAATAAATTGACTGTGCTTGCTTCTCTGCATTACATTTGATTGATAGTTAAAACAATTAATGGGTTTTTCCTATAAAGATCAAGCCGAATTGAAAAAAACTTAAAAATCTTTATACCTACACATACATATAAACACCATAACATGATATAATGGTACACAGAATTATGAAGGTGAATCTTTTACATTCAGTGATTTTTATTGATTTGCAACGAATTTCCCTAATTCTTAGGATACACCTTCATAAACCGCAATGTTTTTCCAACATGACGATTTACACTCATTAAGTATGTCCATCTTGGGATCCATGCAAACAATGACCCCCCCACATCATATCTGGTACATTTAATTTCAATTAAGCACCAGTAGTCATATCACAGAAAAAGATAGTAATAATATGTAACTCACCATGACCATAATGTTCTTCTGTAGGCATGAGCAAAAAAAATACCCTGGGTAAATTTCACACACACTAAATTGTCTACATGTAAGCATGTTTACTGGTATTGTACATTAATGGAAATTTGTCGCAAACACTCCATAATCTTTGAGTGCAATTAACCAATGAACGTTCAAAAACGTGCAGTCATCAGCCAGTAAGATCACTTAAAATTTGACCACGTGTTATTCAATATAATTTTAAACGTACACCCTTCTGATTGCTTTTCTAGACTTTAGATTCATATGGTAACTTAATGATTTCAAAAAACCCCCTCTCCAAAATCGTATATGTAACCACCTATTATAATGTACGTTGGTGCATGAATACCATGGCAGTGATAGAAATTCTGGCACGATCAACAATGTCTAGCCTTGGTAGCCACTTTAAGTGAAAAATGGTGCGATATATGTTATCAGTAGGGAAAGCTTCTTAACTTTTCTGGTTTAAAACAATGTTGAGTTACTCACAAAGGAAACCAAATCGTGGCTAAATAGTTTTAAAAAAATACTTCCAATAATGTTTGGAATTTCTCCATCATTGTAGGTTACTATTAGTTCTCTTTGATGAGATTAATGTTATTAAGTCATTTTATTCTGAGGCGATTAAAATTATTCAAGTAACAATGTTTTTCGTTGAAACAGGTAAGCACTGCTTTGAAAACACGGGCCAATCTAATTTTAAAAATAGTGATTCATTTCCAGTAAAATAAAGGTAAACTTGTGTTCTGATCGTGTAAAATTACATTGTAATGATAACCAGTATTAAACTCCATGAGAAAAATGTAGTATTCCATTTGTATCTTATGACGCAATGACTTTGCTAAATCCGCGTAGCACTTCTTTGATGCAATTTTGTCCTTGTAAGTAATTAGTGCGTGAAAGAAAACCTATTAGTCAAAACTACTTTCAATGTCTAGCCTTGGTAGCTCTAAAATCGTACGAAACTTGTTACCAGTAAGGAAAATCTTCTTAACTTTTCTGATTTACAAAAATGTTGAGTTACACACTTACAAAGGAAAACAAATGGTAGCTCAATTAGTCAACAAAATACTTCATTAATGTTCGGGTTGTATATCGTCATTGTAAGCTAAACTTAGTTCTCTTCGGTGAGATTAAAATTATTAATCCATTCAGGTGGTTAAAATTATTCAAGTAACAATGTTTTTCGTTGAAACAGGTAAACATTGCTTTAGAAGGTTTTGTCAATTCATTTTTTAAAATAGTGATTCATTTCCAATAAAATAAAGGTAAACTTGTGTTCAGATCGTGTTAAAGTACATTGTAATGTATTTCTGTGATGTGCTTCTTTGACGCAATTTTGTTCTAGTAATTAGTGAGCGAAAAACATTATGCTACCCAAAATGACTCGCATTGAATATGTTTTAGTAACAGTTTCAAACTATGCAATGAACCCAAACCTTCATAGTCTACAGCTTTTAAGCACCTTCAAGATGTGTAGAAAATTTATATTTGTAGGGTTTTGTAGATATGATATGAATAGTGTTCAGACAGGCTTTCGAAAATAGAACTACTACTGGTTGAATAACGTAAATTACTTCTTCCAACATTTCAAAGACCAGAATAAAATATCTTTAGTGTTTAAATATTTCTACAGTAGTTCATTATTTATGGCACTAAAAATACTTATTTTGATTTTATTAATCGCAATGGATAATAAATATTTCAATGATAGAGGTTTTTGTAGTTTTGCATTTTATTATGCTTGTTCTAAAAAAATAATATGAAAGTGTTTTGCTTTTCATAATTTTTTTTGAGTAAGTTAAAACCATTACCTTTCACATTAAAGGAAATCCAAACTAAAGAAATTTAAAAATGTTTGTAGGTATACATACAAACACTATAACAAGACCTTATGGATTAATGGAAACATTAAGAAGAATTATTTATGAAATGTTTATTTATAAACCACAATATACATATTTCGAACATTAAGTTTTTCAAAGCAGGCGTGCAAACAATGAATTATATATCAAAGTTGCTTAATTTATACATGGTTAAACACTAGAAACCCTTATAAATTTGAAAAAGATAGTAATAATGTGTTTCTCACCATTGGCGTTATATCCTGTAGGCATGAAAGAAAAAGGATTTCTGGTAAACTTCATGAAGACACCAAAATACCAAGTAATATGTAATACATGTCGTATTGTACATCATTAGAAATTTTACAGAGAACTTCATTTCATTATCTTTAAAGGGCAAATAACTAATGGGCCTTCAGAAAATTGCAGTCTTCGGCCAGTAAAATCAATTAAAATGTGACCTCATGTTTTTCAATATAATTTTACCTTAACCTTCTCAGCTAACTTATCTAACCTTTATATTCATAGGGCTACTTATGATTTCAAAATAAGTTCCCTCCAAATTGCATGTGTAACCACCTCAAGTTATGTATAATTAATTTGGCTCATGATTAAAAGGGCAGCAATAGAAAATCCTGTACAACCAACAATGTCTACGCTTGCTAATTAAAATTCTTAACTTTATTAACTGTAAAATCATAGGAAACTTTTCACCAAAATGAAAATTCTTCATTACTAAATGAAAAAATATTGAGATAAACTGCGCCAAATCAGGGCTAAATTATTTTTTTTTAATCTTCCAGTAGCATTTAGAATGTCAATGGTAATTGTAAGATAAAATTTGTTATGATTAATGAGATTAAAATTATTATGCTATTGTAACGAAATTAAAATTGTTCATGTAGAGAGCTTTTCTCTGCGTCAGGTAAATATTACTTTGGAAAGGCTGACAATTTATGTTTAAGAAAGAGATTCATTTTCCATAAAATAAAAGTCAACTTGTATTCAGATCGGGTTAAAGTATATTATAGTGATAACCATTGTTCACTCCATGACGATGATATTGGATATCATTTGTATATTATGAGGCAATGAATTTGCTAAAATGCATATAGTACTCATCTTTGATGCAGTTTTGACCTAGTAATTACTGAGGGGAAAACCACCAGAGCCAGTACGATTCATATTAAACACGTGTTAATAACGGTTTCAAATTATGTATAGAATCCAAACCTTCGCTGTTAACATACTTTTAAACACCTTCAGGCTATGAACAAACTTTATATTTATAGGATTTTGCAGATATGAAATGATTAGTGGACAGACATTCTCTTGAAACTATAACTACTGTAGGATTAAAAACGTTATTTGGTTATTCTAACATTTGAAGTGCTAGAAGACAAATTTTTCATGTACTCTGTAATATAACTGTTACCGATCCTAGTATATTCCCCAAGTAGTGGCGAATACCCTCTTCCACACACTCGAAAGAAAATACAGGCTTGTTTTAATGGTTTTGCAAATGACAGCTAACAGGTTATGTAGAAATAAAATCAATGACCAGCTGATGGATCCAGAACATACTAACAATTTTAATAAATGTAGCTTTCGTCATTAAAATTTTTGCCCTAATCTCTCCTGCATTCTTTTGTAGAATTTAAATTTATTCTTGGCAGCTTGACACATTCTAAGCTATGTTGACACATTCTGAGCTGTGTTGACACATTCTAAGCTGTGTTGACACATTCTAAGCTGTGTTGACACATTCTAAGCTGTGTTGACACATTCTGAGCTGTGTTGACACATTCTGAGCTGTGTTGACACATTCTAAGCTGCGTTGACACATTCTAAGCTGTGTTGACACATTCTGAGCTGTGTTGACACATTCTGAGCTGTGCCAGTAGTTTGATAAGTCGATGTTGACAGGAAAAGCAAGAAAGACTGCCTCGCTACGCTATAATGCTACATTAGTTAAATTAGGTGCCTAATAGTTCATAAGCTTTTACTAATTCATTTACTCTGATATCCGAGAGTTTTCATCTTTAAGATTTATTCAGCCTTTGTTGTGAAGCATTGTTGGAACGGAAATTACCTAAGAAGTCTACGGATTCCAATTTAAAACGTCACACGACCTAGGTCAAAGAATACTTCGTGAATTGTACATGATATACGTCACTGAAAATACAGTTTTATTTATTTACATGTGTGGACAATAACAATTAAATGCTACATACAGATATACATACTTTTGAATTTTATCATATTCAATTTTGAAAAAATAAACTGAAGGTGCTTGCTGCTCCACAATTACTTTTGAGTAATAGTTAAAAATATATAACAGTTTTAACTATAAAGTGGAAGCCAAACTGAAAAATAACTTACAAATCTTTATATATACGCGTACATATAAACACCGTAACATGATATTTTGGTACACAAAACATGAAGGTGTATTTTTACAGCCAAAGATTTTTAATGATTTTCAATGAATTTCAGTAATCCTTAGAGTATGCATTTATAAACCGCTATATCTTTTCAACTAGAAAATCTACAGTCATTAAGTGTGTACATCTTCGGACCCATGCAAACACTGAACCCCACATCAAATTTTCTACATTTAATTGTAATTGAGCACTAGTAGCCTTACAACAGTAAAAGATAGTAGTAATATAATTCTCACCATGGCCATAAGATTTTTCTGTGTGAATGACAAAAATAATACAGTTAGATTTTATGTACTGTACATAATCAACACATAAGCATGTTCGCTGGCATTGTACAGTAATATAAATTTTGTCACAAACACTCCATAATCTTTAATGTAATTAACCAATGAACGTTCCAAAAATGGCTGTCATCAGCCAGTAAGATCACTTAAAATTTGACCACATGCTATTCATATATTACTTTAACCTTACACTATCCTGCTTGCATTTCTAGACTTTCGATTCGTATGGTACCTTAATTATTTCAAAATAACTCCTCGCCAAAACTGTAAGTGTAACAACCTCAAGGTTTGTGTATGTTGGCTCATGATTACCATGGCAGTGATAGTAAATACGTCACTAGCAACAATGTCTAGTCTTGGTAGCTCTCTTACATGAAAAAATCGTACGAAACCTGTTACCAGAAGGGAAAATTTTCTTTAATTTTCTGGTTTAAAACAATGTTGAGTAGAGGAAACCAAATCGTGGCTAAATTAATCAAAAAAAATGCTTCCATTCATGTTTGGAATGTCTATCGGCATTGTAAGCTGAACTTAGTTCTCTTTAATGAGATTAAAATTATTGAGCCATTCTGATGAGATTAAAATTATTCAAGTTGCAATGTTTTTCGTTGAATCAGGTAAACATTACTTTGGAAGCACTATTCAATTCATTTTTAAAAATAATGATTCATTTCCAATAAAATATAGGTAAACTTGTGTTTAGATCGTGTTAAGTTACATTGTAATGATAACAACATTCCACTCCATGAGATTTAGGGCGTGTTTGCACAACGGCTTACCTTTGCATTCTCGCAGCTAGAAGCTAGAAATCATCTAAAATTCCAACAGGTGGCGGTTTTAGCAATGTCGACTCGCAATGAAAACACTGAATAATACGAGTTTGGAAGCAGTTGTGAAAATTTCGTCAGGAGGAATTCTTTATCTTATTATCACGGATTATAAGACTTAAAGAATTTACACAAACGACGTCGGATTTAGCTAATCCAGATAGCTTTGTTACCATGGCAACGACAACTTTGCCATTGTGATTAAATTCTAGCTACAAAGGCAAGTCGTTGTGTAAACCCGGCCTAATTTTGGATTCCATTTGTATCTTATGAGGCAACGAATTTTCTATACTGTTCGTAGTACTTCGTTGATGCAATTTTGTCCTAGTGATTGGTGAGCGAAATACAACTTGTTAGCCTGGACGACTTGCATTGGATATATTTTAATAATGGTTTCAAACTCAGTTCTCAGCTTTAAGCAGCCTCAGGCTGTGTAGAAAATGTATATTTTTTTGGTTTTGCTGATATGATATGCACGAATAGACACAAATCGCTATAAATAATTTTAAGACAAATTGGAAATAAGCCATCAGCGAAAATTATTCACCAGAAATAATGTAGATCAGTAAACCACCTTTATGCACTTATGTTTCGTTGTCGTGGCATGACCCGGATTGGAACCGGCTACCCTGTCTGCCCCAGATCACTTGCATAGCGCCTTAACTGCTATGGCCACATCCTCTGCTGCTATAAAGATAACAACATGAATACGTTATTAAGGTCACAACCGTGACCAGGACTCTATCTGGCCATATGTTCTCGGCCATTCTGAATGTTCTTGGCTCATGAGTGTATGATTTGTCTTCCCTCTTCATTGCCTATGGCCGAGAACATTTGGTCAGATGGAGTCCTGGCCATGGTTATGACCTTAATAACGGGATCAGTGAGTTATCTGTATGCCAGTGGAGGATGTGGCCATAGCGGTTAAGGCTCTATGCAAGTGAAATGGGGCGAACTGGGTATCCGGTTCGAATCTGGGTCATGCCACTATGACAAAACGTAAGTGCATTGAGGTGGTTTACTGTATTACGTTATTTCTGCTGTATAATTTTTGCTTATGGCTGAATGTTATTTAATTGTTACCCGTCCGAGTAAAAACTTATTTATGCTAGCTCTGTATTCCAAGGCTTGTATATTAAAAAAATCATAGGACGTGTTTAAACAATACTTCGAGAGGACTACACTGTTTATGACACTAAAAATACTTATTTTTATTTTATTAGTAGCAATGCATAATAATTCAATGATAGAAGTTTTCGTAGTTTTGTATTTTATTATGTTTGATTTTGAGAAAATAAATTGAAGGTGATTTGCTTCTCCACAATTAGTTTGGGTAATAGTAAAAACTATTAAGAAGTGTTTCATGTAATGGGAGAGCCAAAATGCATAAATTTTGAAATCATTGTAGGAACACGAACATACAAAAACCGTAGCAAGACCTTATGGTTTAATGTAAACATGAAAAAGCATTGTTTATAAAATGTTTATTTATAAACGTCAATATTTTTCTGACGTGATAATTTGAGGTCGTACAAGCTGACATGCAAACTATGACTCCTTCAAATTTGCTTCATTTATACACGGTTGAACACTAGAAACCCTTATTGTTAAACTTGTACAGAGTTAAACTGTGAAAAGAAAGCCGAATCATGGCTCAATTATTTTTAAAACACATCCATTATCATTTAGAATGTCAATGGTCATTGTAAGATAAAATTGGTTCTATTTGATGATATTAAAATTGTTCATGTAGAGAGCTTTTCGCTGTATCAGCTAAATATTTCTTTGGAAAGGCAGACAATTTTTTTTAAGAAAGCGATTCATTTTCAATAAAATAAAAGTCAACTTGTATTCAGATCGTGTTAAAGTATACTATAATGATAACTATTGTTCACTCCATGAGGATGATATTGGATACCATTTGTATCTTATGAGGCAATAAATTTACTAAAATTCCATAGTACTCTTTTTTGATGCGATATTGTCTTAGTAATTAATAACGGAAAAACGACAAGAAATTAAGCACTAGCAGTCTTACAACAGAAAAAGATAGTAATAATATGTTACTCACCATTGCCATAATGTTCTTCTGTAGGCATGAAAAAAAATAATCTGGGTAAATTTCACGTACACTAAATTGTCTACATGTAAGCATGTTTACTAGCATTGTACATTAAAAGAAATTTTGTTGCAAACATTCCATAATCTTTAAAGGCAATTAACTAACGAGCATTCGAAATATGACAGTCATCAACCAGAAAGATCACTTAAAATTTGTTCACATGTTTTTCAACATAATTTTAAACGTACACCCTCCTGATTGTTTTTTCTAGCCTTTAGATTTATATGATAATTAATGATTTAAAAAGAACTCCTCTCTAAAATCGTAAGTGTAACCACCTATTATGTGTATGTTGGCTCATGAATACCATGGCAGTGACAGAAATTCTAGCACGAGCAACAATGTATAGAATTGGTAGCTCTCATTAGTGATGAGAAAAAATCATACGAAACATGTCACCAGTAGAGGAAATCTTCTTAACTTTTATGGTTTACAAAATGTTGAGTTACTCAGTTACGAAGGAAACCAAATCGTAGCTAAATTATTCTGAAAAATATACTTCCATTAATGTATGGAATATCTATCGTCATTGTGAGCTAAACTTAATTCTCTTTGATGAGATTAAAATTATTCAAGTAACAATATTTGTCAATGAATAAGGTAAACACTTCTTTGGAAGCACTTGCCAATTATATTTAAAAAGTAGTGATTCATTTCCAATAAAATAAAGGTAAACTTGTGTTCAGATCGTGAAAAAGTACACTGTAATGATAATCAGTATTCCGCTCTGTGAGATTAATTTTGGGTTTTTTTTTTTATCTTATGAGACAATGGCTTTGCTAAATTGCGTGTAGTACTTCTATGATACAATTTTGTCCTAGTAATTGTTCTTCATAAAACAACCTACTAGCCAGAACGGATCGCATTGAACATGTTTTAATAACGGTTGTTTCAAAGTATGCATAAAACCGAAACCTTTATAGTTCACAACTTTTAAGCAGCTTCAGGCTGTGTAGAAATTTTATATTTGTAGGGTTTTGCAGGTATGATAAGTACAGTGGTCAGAGAGGTTTTCGAAAATAGAACTACTATTGGTTGAATAATGTAATTTAGTTCTAACATTTCAAGGACCAGAATGAAAATTTTTCGTGCACTGTACGTCTATAATTTAATTGTTACCCATCTGAGGAAAACTTGTTTATACTAGCTCTGTATTACTTGGCTTGTGAATTAAAAATCACAGGATGTGTTTAAAGAATACTTAGAGACTAAGACATTATTTATACCACTAAAAGTCCTCAATTTTATTTATTAGTAACAGTGGATAATAATTCAATGATAGTAGTTTTCGTAGTTTCATTTTATTATGTTTGATTTAAAAAAAATTGAAGGTGTTTTGCTTCTCCACAATTACTTTTGGGTAATAGTTAAAACTCTTAACAGGTCTTTCATGTACAGAGAGAGCCAAACTGAAGAAATTTTGAAATCTTTATAGGTGCACATACATACAGACACCATAACAAGATCTTATGGTTCAATGGAAACATGGAGAAGCATTATTTATAAAATGTTTCTTTAAACCACAATATCTTTCTAACATGATAATTTCAAGTCATGCAAACAGGCATACAAACAGTGAATTTCACATGAAATTTGCTTCATTTATACAGAGTTGAACACTAGAAACCCCTATAACTTTGAAAAGTATAGCAATAATGTGTTTCTTACCATTGTCGCTATATCCTATAGGAATGAAAGGAAAATATTCCACGTAAATTTTACGTAGACACTAAAATACCAAATCGTGTCATCCAATAATACAATCAATTAAAATGTGACCACATGTTTTTCAATATAATTGTAGTGTTAAACTAATTTTAGTGATGTATAACAATTTGTCTCATGATTAAAACGTCGGTAAATGATAATCCTGTACAACCAACAATGTCTAGTCTTGCTACTTAAAATTCTTAACTCCCTTAACTGAAATATCATAGGAAACTTGTACCCTAAATGAAAAATTTTCTTAACTGAATGAAAAAATCTTGAGTTATTCTATGCAAAGGAAACCAAATCATGGCTAATTCTTTTACAAATACTTCCATTAGCATTTAGAGTATCACTAGTCATTGTAAGATAAAATTAGTTCTATTTGATGAGATTAAAATTGTTCTAGTAGGACGGTCTTTGCTGTATCAGCTAAATATTTCTTTGGAAAGGCTGAGATTTTTTTAAAGAAATATATTCATATTTAGTAAAATAAATGTCAACTTGTATTTACAACGTGTTAAAGTATATTATAATGATAACCATTGTTCCTACATCAGCATGATACTGGATACCATTTGTACCTTACGACACTTTTGTGATACAATTTTATCTTAGTAAATAAAAATGATCAAAGCCAGAACGATTCGTATTAAACATGTGTTAATAACGGTTTCAAACTATATAAAGAATCCAAACCTTCGCTGTTAACATACTTTTAAACTCCTTCAGACTATGTCGAAAATTTATCTTTATAGGGTTTTGCAGATATGAAATGAATAGTGGACAGAGAGTCTCTCGAAATTACAACTGTGGGGTGAAAAACGTAAGTCGGTGTTTCTAACATCTGACGTGCTAGAAGACAAATTTTTTATGCACTATGTAATATAACTTCTACCCATCCAAGTATAACTTGGTTATTCTAGCTTTATACCTGCAGAGAATTCCTTAGCCGCCCAGTTTTAAAGGCTATAGTTATTATAAAGAAATATTTGTAATAATCAAGGGATAGCATCACAGGAGAAATTGCGTTCTTAGTTACATGAGACGGTGCAACTTTGATATGTTTCTTTAAAACCAAATAGTTTTCTGCAGTTTGAGTGAGATTAAACTTTATCATATGAACACTTCTGCAGGTGACCGTCAAATAGATTCCCAGTTGTTTAGATGTTTACACAAAATCATTTAGCCCGGATAACATCCAAAATCATTTAGGTGTGTGCACACTTTGTAATAAATTCAACTTACTGTAGGAACTGAGTTGAAAATCTACTTTTGAATTACCTAGACACAATAACAACACTAACTCAAGAATAAATACATCTTTGATTAGATATTTAATGCCTTTTGCAGGCTTTTTGATTAGATATTGAAAGCCTTTTGAAGGCTTTAAGGCTTAAAATGTTAAAATCTATTGTTTCTGTATTCATTAAAATAATGCATCAGTGAAGCAAACAAGGCTAAGTGGATGACACAATCTCCAGAATAGTAGTGAATACCCTCTTACACACATTAAATGCAAAATGCAGGATTGTTTTAACGGTTTTGTGAATGACAGCTAACAGTTTTGTGGAATTAAAGTTAATGACCTGCTGATGGCTCTCTTGTAAACTAATAATTTTAATAAATGTAGCTTCGGCTATTAAAACCTTAACAGCATTATTTTGTGGCAATTAAATTTTTACTTGGCAGGTTGACACATTCCGAGCTCTACCAAGTGGTGAAATGAATAATGTTGATATGTAAGTCGGTGTTGACAGAGGAAGCATGAAAGACTGTCATGGTATGCTATTATGCTACATAGGTCAAATTAGGTGGCTAATAGCTCATAAGCTTTAACGAATTTATTTACTCTCATATCCGAGAGGTTTCATCGTTGAAGATTTATGCATCTTTTATGTCGAAGCGTTGTTGGTTTAGTAATGACAAAAGAATGGTGCCTGGTTTACAATTTAAAACATCATAGGGCCAAATTCAAGAATACTTATTATGGCAATTACTTCAATTATTTCAATTACTTTTGAGTATGGCACTGAAAACACACAGTTTTATGTTATATACAGGTTTTCGTAGTTTTGCATTTTATCATTTCAATTTTGAAAAAAAAATTAACTGAAGGTGCTGGCTTCCCCTCAACTACTTTTGAGTAATAGTTAAAATCTTTAATGGGTTTTTCGTATAAAGAGGAGGAAAGAGCTGAGAAATCTTTATACATTACATAACCTACAAAAATTGTTATACATAGACACCATAACATAACGTTATGGTACAATAGAACATGAAGGTGTATCTTTTACATTCATTGATTATTATTGTTTTGTAATAAATTTCAATAATTCTTAGGGTATGCGTTTATAAACTGCAATGTCTTTCCAACATGACCATTTTAGACACATTAAGTATGTCCATCTTCGGATCCATGCAAACAATAAACCCTACATCAAATATACTACATTTAATTGCAATTAAGCACTAGTAGTCTTATAACAGAAAAAGATAGTAATAATATGTTACTCACCATGACCATAATGTTCTTCTGTAGGCATGAGAAAAAAAATTTCAGTACACTAAATTGTCTACATTTGAGTATGTTCACTGGTATTGTACATTAACAGAAATTTTGTCGAAAACACTCCATAATCTTTAAGGGCAATTAACCAACGAGCACTCGGAATATGACAGTCATCAGCCAGAGATATCACTTAAAATGTGACCACGTGTTCTTCAATATAATTTTAACAGTACACCCTTCTGATTGATTTTCCAGACTCTAGATTCATATGGTAACTTAATGATTTCAAAAGAATTCCTCTCCAAAATCGAAGTGTCACCTCATGTCACGTGTATGTGTATATCACAAATGGCTGTGATAGAAAATCCGGTACAACCGGCAATGTCTAGCCTTGGTAGCCCTCTTAAGATAAAAAAATCATACGAAGCTTGTTATTAGTAGGGAAAATCTTTTTAACTTTTCTGGTTTACAATATTGTTGAGTTACTCACTTACCAAATCCTGCTTAAATTAGTTCTAAAAAAAATACTTCCGTTAATGTGTGGAATGGCTATCATAATTTTAAGCTAAACTTAGTTCTCTTTAATGGGATTAAAATTATTAAGCCATTCTGGGGAGATTAAAATCAATCAAGTAACAATGTTTTTCGTTGAATCACGTAAACATTGATTAGGAAGCACTGATTATATTTTAAAAGTAGTGATTCATTTCCAATAAAATAAAGGTAAACTTGTGTTCAGATCATCTTCAAGTATGTTGTTATGATAACCAGTATTCCATTCAGTCAGATTAATTTTGGATTCCATTTGTATCTTTGGATGGAATGACTTTACAGAAATGTGTGTAGTACTTCTTTGACGCAATTTTGTCCTAGTAATTATTGAGCGAAAAAACTTGCTATCGAACATGTTTTTATAACGGTTTCAAACTATGTATAGGATCCGAACCTTTACATTTCACAACTTTTCAGTAGCTTCAGGTTGTGTAGAAATTTTATATTTGTAGGGTTTTGCAGGTATGATAAGTACAGTGGTCAGAGAGGTTGAAAAAGCTGAAACACAGATGAAAAAGTACATTGTAATGATAACCAGTATTCCACTCTGCGAGATTACTTTTGGATTCCATTTGTATCTTATGAGGCAATGGCTTTGCTAAAATGCGTATAGTACTTCTATGATGCAATTTTGTCCTAGTAATTAGTCTGCGAAAAACAACCTACTACTTAGAAAGGATCGCATTGAACATGTTTTAATAATGGTTTCAAAGTATTATAGAACCCAAACCTTCATAGTTCACAACTTTTAAGCAACTTCAAGCTGTGTAGAAATTTTATATTTGTACGAATTTGCAGGCATGGTAAGTACAGTGGTCAGAGAAGTATTCGAAAATAGAACTACTATTGGTTGAATAATGTAATTTAGCTCTAACATTTCAAGGGCCAGAATGAAAATTTTTCGTGCACTGTACGTCTGTAATTTAATTGTTACCCATCTGAGGAAAACTTGTTTATACTAGCGCTGTATTACTTGGCTTGTGAATTAAAAATCACAGGATGTGCTTAAAGAATACTTCGAGACTAGGACATTAATTATAGCACTAAAAATACTTGATTTTATTTATTAGTAGCAGTGGATAATAATTCGATGATAGTGGTTTTCGTAGTATCATTTATTATGTTTGATTTTTGAAAAGTAAATTGAAGGTGTTTTGTTTCTCCACAATTACTTTTGGGTAATACTTAAAACTCTTAAGAGGTCTTTCATGTACAGGGAAAGCCAAACTGAAGAAATTTTGAAATCTTTATAGGTGCATATACATATAGAAACCATAACAAGATCTTATGGTTCAATGGAAACATGAAGAAGCATTATTTATAAAATGTTTTTTTTTAAAACCACAATATCTTTCTAACATGATAATTTCATGTCATGCAAGCAGGCATGCAAACGGTGAATTTCACATCAAATTTGCTTAATTTATACACGGTTGAACACTAGAAACCCCTATAACTTTGAAAAGTATAGCAATAATGTGTTTCTCACCATTGTCGTTATATCCTGTAGGAATGAAAGAAAAAACATTTCAGGTAAATTTTATGTAGACACGAAAATGCCACATCATATCATCCAATCATCCAATCATACAATCAATTAAAATGTGACCACTAATTTTCAACATAATTTCAGCGTTACACTAATTTTAGCGATGTATAACTAATTTGTCTCATGATTAAAACGTCGGTAAATGAAAATCCTGTACAACCAACAATGTCTAGTCTTGCTACTTAAAATTCTTAACTCTCTTAACTGAAAATCGTAGGAAACTTGTACCCTAAATGGAAAATCTTCTTTAAAGAATGAAAAAAAATCTTAAGTTACCTATGCAAAAGAAACCAAATCATGGCTAATTCTTTTACAAATACTTCCATTAGCATTTAGAGTATCACTAGTCATTGTAAGATAAAATTAGTTCTATTTGATGAGATTAAAATTGTTCCAGCAGGAAGCGTTTTGCTGTATCAGCTAAATATTTCTTTGGAAAGGCTGACATTTTTTAAAGAAATATATTCATATTTAGTAAAATAAATGTCAACTTGTATTTACATCGTGTTAAAGTATATTATAACGATAACCATTGTTCCCTCCATCAGCGTGATACTGGATACCATTATTACCTTATGACGCTGCTGTGATACAATTTTATCTTAGTAAATCAAAACGATCAAAGCCAGAAATTTTTAAACATGTGTTAATAATGGTTTCAAACTACGTAAAGAATCCAAACTTTCGTTCTTAACATGATTTTAAACTCATGCAGACTATGTCGAAAATTTATCTTTATAGGGTTTTGCAGATATGAAATGAATAGCGGACAGACAGTCCTCGAAATTTTAAGTGGACGACATAATCTCCCGAATAGTAGATAATACCCTCTCACACACATTCGATGGAAAATGCAGGATTGTTTTAACGGTTTTGTGACTGACAGCTAACAGGTTATGTGGAATTAAAGTTAAGGACGTGCTGATGGATCTCTTGCAAACTAGTAATTTTAATAAATGTAACTTTGGTCATTAAAACTTTTGCAGCATTATTTTGTGGCAATTAAAATTATACTTTGCAGGAAGACACAATCTGAGTCGTGCCAGTAGGTGAAATGGACAATTTTGATATGTAAGTCGGTGTTGACAGAGGAAGCATGAAAGACTGTCATGGTATGCTATTATGTTACATTGGTCAAATTAGGTGGCTAATAAATAGCTCATAAGCTTTAACGAATTTATTTACTCTCATATCCGAGAGGTTTCATCATTGAAGATTTATGCATCTTTTATTTCAAAGGGTTGTTGGTTTAGTAATGACGAAAGAATGGTGCCTTAAAACATCATAGGGCCAAATTCAAAGAATACTTCGTATGGCAATCACTTTAATTACTTCAATTACTTTTGAGTATGACACTGAAAACCCACAGATTTATGTTACATACAGGTTTTCATAATTTTGCATTTTAACATTTCAATTTAAAAAAAATAGGCTGGAGGGGCCGGTTTCCACTCAACAACTTTTGAGTAATAGTTAAAACCATTAGTGGGTTTTTCCTATAAAGAGGAGGAAAAAGCTGAGAAATCTTTATGCATTACATAACCTACAAAAATTTTTATACATAAACACCATAACATAACGTTGTGGTACAATAGAACATGAAGGTGTATCATTTACATTCAATGATTTTTATTGTTTTGGAATGAATTTCAATAATTCTTAGGGTATCCGTTTACAAACTGCAATGTCTTTCCAACATGACTATTTTAGACTCATTAAATATGTCCATCTTCGGATCCAAGCAAAAATAAACCCCACATCAAATTTTCTACATTTAATTGCAATTAAGCACTAGTAGTCTTATAACAGAAAAAGAAAGTAATAATATGTTACTCACCATGACCATAATGTTCTTCTGTAGGCATGAGAAAAAAATATATTTCAGTACACTAAATTGTCTACATTTGAATATGTTCACTGGTATTGTACATTAATAGAAATTTTGTCGCAAACACTCCATAATCGTTAAGGGCATTTAACCAATGAGCATTCGAAATATAACAGTCATCAGCCAGAGAGATTACTTAAAATGTCACCACGTGTTCTTCAATATAATTTTAACAGTACACCCTCCTGATTGCTTTTCCAGACTCTAGATTCATATGGTAACTTAATGATTTCAAAAGAATTCCTCTCCAAAATCGAAGTGTCACCTCATGTCACGTGTATGTGTATATCACAAATGGCGGTGATAGAAAATTCGGTACGAGCAGCAATGTCTAGCCTTGGTAGCCCTCTTAAGATAAAAAATCATACGAACCTTGTTATTAGTAGGGAAACTCTTCTTAATTTTTCTGGTTTACAACAATGTTGAGTTACTCACTTACGATAGAAACCAAATCCTCCTTAAATTAGTCTAAAATAAATACTTCCGTTAATGTGTAGAATGTCTATCGTAATTTTAAGCCAAACTTAGTTCTCTTTGATGGGATTAAAATTATTAAGTCATTTTGGGTAGATAAAAATCAATCAAGTAATAATGTTTTTCGTTTAATCACGTAAACATGGATTAGGAAGCACTGGTCAATTATATTTTAAAAGTATTGATTTATTTCCAATAAAATAAAGGTAAACTTGTGTTGAGATCGTCTTAAAGTACATTGTAATGATAACCAGTATTCCATTCAGTCGGATTAATTTTGGACTCTTTTGTATCTTATGAGGCAATGACTTGGGTAAAATGTGTGTAGTACTTCTTTGATGCAATTTTTTCCTGTTAATTATTCTGCAAAAAACAACCTACAAGCCAGAACGGATCGCATTGAACATGTTTTAATAACGGTTTCAAACTATGTATACAACCCAAACCTTCATGGGTCACAGCTTTTAAGCAGCTTCAAGCTGTGTATATTTTTTTTATTTGTAGGATTTTGCAGGTATGATATGTACAGTGGTGAGAGAAACATTCGAAAATAGAACTACTACTAGTTGAATAAAGTAATTTAGTTGTAACATCTTAAAAGCCGGAATGAAAATTGTTCGTGCACCGTACGTCTGTACTTTAATAATTAAAGTACAGACGTACAGTGCACAAACAATTATTGTTACCCATCTGAGGAAAACTTGTTTATAATAGCTTCGTATTCCTTAGCCTATGAATTAAAAATCACAGGATGTGTTTAAAGAATACTTCGAGAGTAGGACATCATTTATAGCATTAAAAATACTCAATTTTATTTATTAGTTGCAGCGGATAATAATTCGATGATAGTGGTTTTCGTAGTTTCATTTTATTATGTTTGATTTTAAAAAAATAAATTGAAGGTGTTTTGTTCTCCACAATTACTTTTGGGTAATACTTAAAACTCTTAAGAGGTCTTTCATATAAATGGAAAGCCAAACTGAAGAAATTTTTGGAATCTTTATAGGTACACATGCATGTGAACACCATTACAAGACCTTATGGTTTAATGAAAACCTGAAGAAGTGTTATTTATAAGATATTTATTTATAAACCACAATATCTTTCTGACATGGCAATTGGGGGGTCACACAAGTAGGCATGCAAATAATGAATTCCATATCAAATATGCTTCATTTAAACACGGTTAAACACTAGAAACACTTATAACTTTGAAAAACATACAAATAATGTGTGCCTCACCATTGTTATTATATCCTGTATGCATGAAAGAAAAAAATATTTCAGGTAAATTTCATGAAGACACAAAAATGCCAAGTATGATATAATGCATATCGTATTGTACATCATTAGAAATTTTGTACAAAACTCCATTTCATTATCTTTAAAGGATGATTAACCAATGAGCCGTCAGAAAATTGCAGTCTTCCACCAGTAAAATCAATTAAAATGTTACCACTCATTTTTCAATATAATTGTCGCCTTAATCGTTTCTGCTAACGCCTCTAACCTTTATATTCATAGGGCTATAGAATGATTTCAAAATAAGTTCTCTCCAAATCACAAGTGTAACCAACTCTTCTACATTAATAAAAACGAGTTGCAGTGTTGTAAAACGGTCACCCAACCAAGCCGGATACAGATCTAATAATAATAGTATTCTATTTCTGTAAACTGAAGTTTGCAATCAATTACAAACTGTTTGTTGCTAAACTGAAACGATGGATGAAACAAAGCTTCAGTTCAGCTATATGCATCTTAATATTAAACTGCTGGCTAAGATTCTGTTGTTGTACAAGTTAAAATTAAAGGATTAGTGAAACTCCAATAAATATTTTAAGCGCTTTACTTTCTGCACAGAATCAAGTAATAAATAGCATACATGGTACAAATTTATTTATTATCGGTAGAAATATTCACATGAAAGTGCATGGAGTCCGGGTCAGAAAGTTGCTGATTGAGTGAGCAAAGCGAACGAAAATCAGCATTTGTTAGCCCATGTGTACAATTTGAAAACGTAACATTTAATGGATAAAACAGTGCTTCGCTTATATGCTACTTAATATTAAACTGATGGCTAAAGGTTCTGTCATTGTAGATGCTTAAAATTAAAGAATTAGTAAAACTCGGGTAAATATACAACAAAAACGACAAAGCTGCCGAGATATAGATTTAGGCTTTGCTGCACCAAGGCTTATTTATTTATTCCGTGTGGACATAGGCGTATTATTTGATTCCGGGGGAAATATTCATACAAAAATGTACAGAGTCCAGATCAGGGGAGGTAATGATTGAGTGAGTGAGCCAGCCAGCATGCTCAAAAATACATAGATGGCATACGCACCTTCCACAACAAATACATGACAGCACAAACCATCTCAATGTAGAAAACAGTGAATCAAACGCCACCCGTGCGCCACCCTTAACCGCATGTTAAAATTTCTGTCGTTAAAATAAGAGTATTAGTGAAAGTCGGTTAAATATTGAAAAAAAAAGACAAAGCCTGCGGGATAGAGGTTTCGATTTTGGTGTACAAAAGCATATTTATTAATTTCAGGTGGAAATTTTCACATAAATGTCCATGGGGTCCGGGTTAAGGGAGGTGCTCATAGAGTGAGTAAAGCGAACGTAAATAAACGTTTGTTAGCCAGTGTGCGCAAAAATACAAAAACGGGAAACACACCTTCCGCAACAAACACATGAAAGAGCAAGCTGTCCCAATGTTGCAAATGGTGCATCAAACACCACCTGTGCACAGCACAGGCTTCAGCTAGTTTTACGTAGAAATAAGTTGTTTCATGATTAAAAAGCAAGTAATAGAATTTCATGTACAACCCACAATGTCTTGCTACTTAAAAATCTTAACTCTTTTAACTGAAGAATCAAAAGAAACTTATCACCAAAATGGAATATCTTCTTTACTAAATGAAAAAATGTTGAATTACACTGTCCAAAAAAAACCAAATCATAGCTAAATTATTTTTGAAATACTTCCATGATCATTTAGAATGTCAATGGTCATTGTAAGATAAAATTTGTTCTACTTGATGATATTAAAATTTGTTGAGCTATTCTGATGAGATTAAAACTGTTCATGTAGGGAGCTTTTTGCTGTATCAGGTAAATATTGATTTGGAAAGACTGACAATTTTTTTAAGAGAGAGGTTCATTTTCAATAAAATGAAAGTCAACTTGTATTCCGATCGTGTTAAAGTACGTTATAATTATAACCTTTGTTTACTCCATGAGGGTGACATTGGATACCTTACGTATCTTATCTTACGAGGCAATGAATTTGCTAAAATGCTCATAGTACTCTTTTTTGATGCAATATTGTCGTAGTAATTAACGACGGAAAAACACCATAGCCAGAACGATTCATATTAAAAATGTGTTGATAACGGTAACAAAGTACGGATAGTATCCAAACCGTTGTTGTAACATACTTTTAAATACCTTCAGACTATGAACAAAATTTATTTTTATAGAGTTTTTCAGATGTGAAATGAATAGTGGACAGACAGCCTCTCGAAATTATAACTGTGCAATGAATTTCACTAATTCTTAGGATACGCTTTCATAAACTGTAATGTTGTTCCAACATGACAATTTACACTCGTTAAGTGTGCCCATCTTCGGATCCATGCGCAAACAATGATCCCATATATCAAATTTGCTACATTTAATTGCAATTAAGCAATTTTTGTCTTACAATACAAAAATATAGTAATAATACGTTACTCACCATGGCCATAATGTTCTTCTGTAGGCATGAGAAAACATAATCTGGGTAAATTTTACGTACACTAAAGTGTCTACAGTTATGCATGTTTACTGGCATTGTACATTAAAAGAAATTTTGTTGCAAACACTCCATAGTCTTGAAGGGCAATTAACCAACGAGCATTCGAAATATGACAGTCATCAGCCAGTGAGATCGCATAAAATTTGACCACGTGTTTTTCAATATAATTTTAAACGTACACCCTCCTGATTGCTTTTTTAGACTTTATGGTAACTTAATGATTTAAAAAGAACTCGTCTCCAAAATGGTAAGTGTAGCCACCTCATGTGTATGTTGGATCATGATTTCCATGGCAGTGATAGAAAATCCAGCACGAGCAACAATGTATAGAATTGGTAGCCCTCATTAGTGAAAATATCATAGAAAACTTGTTACTAGTATGGGAAATCTTCTTTTCTGGTTTAAAACAGTGTTGAGTTACTCACTTACAAAGGAAACCAAATCGTTGCTAAATTAGTCTAAAAAAAATACTTCCATAATGTGAGGAATGTCTATCGTCATTGCGAGCTAAACTTAGTTCTCTTTGACGAGATTAAAATTAGTAATTCATTCTGAGGCAATTAAAATTATTCAAGTAACAATGTTTTACTCAAGTAACAATAAATCAGGTAAACACTGCTTTGGAAGCACTGGCCAATTATATTTTTAAAGTAGTGATTCATTTCCAATAAAATAAGGGTAAACTTGTGTTCAGACCGTGAAAAAGTACATTGTAATGATAACCAGTATTCCACTCTGTGAGATTACTTTTGGATTCCATTTGTATCTTATGAGGCAATGGCTTTGCTAAAATGCGTGTAGTACTTCTATGATGCAATTTTGTCCTAGTAATTAGTCTGCAAAAAACACACCTACTAGCCAGAACGGATCGCATTGAACATGTTTTAATAACGGTTGTTTCAAAGTATGTATAAAACCCAAACCTTTATAGTTCACAACTTTTAAGCAGCTTCAGACTGTGTTGAAATTTTATATTTGTAGGGTTTGCAGGTATGATAAATACAGTGGTCAGAGAGGTATTCGAAAATAGAACTACTATTGGTTGAATAATGTAATTTAGTTCTAACATTTCAAAGTCCAGAATGAAAATTTTTCGTGCACAGTACGTCTGTAATTTAATTGTTACCCATCTGAGGAAAACTTGCCTATACTAGCTCTGTATTCCTTGGCCTGTGAATTAAAAATCACAGGATGTGTTTAAAGAATATGTCAGAACTAGGAAATTATTTATAGCACTAAAAATACTAAATTTTATTTATTAGAACAATACATATTAATTCGATGATAGTGGTTTTCGTAGTTGAGCATTTTATTATGTTTTATTTAAAAAAATAAATTGAAGGTGTTTTATTTCTCCACAATTACTTTTGGGTAATAGATAAAACTCTTAATAGGTCTATCATGTACAGGGAAAGCCAAACTGAAGAAATTTTGAAATTTTTATAGGTGCACATACATACAGACACCATAACAAGATCTTATGGTTCAATGGAAATATAAAGAAGCATTATTTATAATATATTTTTTTTAAAACCACAATATCTTTCTAACGTGATTATTTCATGTCATGCAAGCAGGCATGCAAACAGCGAATTCCACGTCAAAGTTTCTTCATTTATACACTGTTGAACACTAGAACTCTGAAAAGGATAGCAATAATGTTTTCTCACCATTGTCGTCATACCCTGTAGGAATGAAAGGAAAAATATTTCAGTTAAATTTCATGTAGACACCAAATTACCATATCGTATACTTCATTAGAAATTTTATAGAGAACTAAAATTACTTGGTTATTGGTTATTCTAGCTATGTACTTGCAGAGAATGCCTTAGCCACCCAGTTTTAAAGGCCATAATAATTATAAAGAAATATGTGTCGTAATTTCAATATAATTTTAGCGTTAACCCCTTCAGCTAGCTTATTTTACCTTTATATTCATAAGCTTCTTATGATTTCAAAGTAAGTTCGCTACAAAATTTCATGTGTCAACACCTCACGTTATGTATAATTAATTTGGCTCATGATTAAAACGTCAGTAAATGAAAATCCTGTATAACCAACAATGTCGAGTCTTGCTACTTAAAACTCTTAACTCTCTTAACTGAAAAATCGTAAGAAACTTGTAACAAAAATGGAAAATCTTCTTTACTGAATGAAAAAAATTTTCAGTTACACTGTGTAAAGAAAACCAAATCATGGCTAAACTTTTTTACAAATACTTTCATTAGCATTTAGAATGTCAATAATCATTGTAACATAAAATTAGTTCTATTTGATGAGATTAAAATTGTTCCAGTAGGGAGCTTTTCGCTGTATCAAGTAAATATTTCGTTGGAAAGGCTGACAATTTTTTTAAAAGAGAAGTTCATTTTCAATAAAATAAAAGTTAACTTGTATTCCGATTGTGTTAAAGTATACTATAATGATAACCTTTGTTTTCCATGAGGATGACATTGGATACCTTACGTATCTTATCTTACGAGGCAATGAATCTAAAATGCACATAGTACTCTTTTTTGATGCAATATTGTCGTAGTAATTAATGACGGAAAAACGACTAGAGCCAGAACGATTCATATTAAAAATGTGTTGATAACGGTAACAAAGTATGGATAGTGTCCAAACTGTTGTTGTAACATACTTTTAAATATCTTCAGACTATGAACAAAATTTATCTTTATAGAGCTTTTTAGATGTGAAATGAATAGTGGACAGACAGCCTCTCGAAATTATAACTATGCAATGAATTTCACTAATTCTTAGGATACGCTTTCATAAACTGTAATGTTGTTCCAACATGACAATTTACACTCATTATATGTGACCATCTTCGGGTCCATGCGCAAACAATGAACCCCATATCAAATTTACTACATTTAATTGCAATTAAGCACTAGTAGTCTTATAATACAAAAATATAGTAATAATATGTTTCTCACCATGGCCATAGTGTTCTTCTGCAGGCATGAGAAAAAATAATCTGGGTAAATTTTACGTACACTAAATTGTCTACATTTAAGCATGTTTACTGGCATTGTACATTAAAAGAAATTTTGTTGCAAACACTCCATAATCTTGAAGAGCAATTAACCAACGAGCATTCGAAATATGACAGTCATCAGCCAGTGATATCGCATAAAATTTGACCACGTATTTTTAAATATAATTTTAAACGTACACCCTCCTGACTGCTTTTCTACACTTTATGGTAACTTAATGATTTAAAAAGAACTCGTCTCCAAAATCGTAAGTTTAGCCACCTCATGCGTATGTTGGATCATGATTTCAATGGCAGTGATGGAAAATCCAGCACGAGCAACAATGCGTATAATTGGTAGATCTCATTAGTGAAAAAATCATAGAAAACTTGGTACCAGTATGGGAAAATCTTCTTTTCTGGTTTAAAACAATATCGAGGTACTCACTTACAAAGGAAACCAAATCGTTGCTAAATTATTCAACAAAAAATACTTCCATTAATGTATGGTATGTCTATCGTCATTGTGAGCTAACCTTAGTTCTCTTTGACGAGATTAAAATTTCTAAGTCATTCTGAGGCAATTAAAATTATTCAAGTAACAATGTTTTATTCAAGTAACAATAAATCAGGTAAACACTGCTTTGGAAGCACTGGCCAATTATATTTTTTAAAAAGTGATTAATTTCTAATAAAATAAAGGTAAATTTGTGTTCAGATCGTGAAAAAGTACATTGTAATGATAACCAGTATTCCACTCTGTGAGATTACTTTTGGATTCCATTTTTATCCTTTGAGGCAATGGCTTTGCTAAAATGCGTGTAGTACTTCTGTGATGCAATTTTGTCCTAGTAATTAGTCTGCAAAAAACAACCTACTAGCCAGAACGGATCGCATTGAACATGTTTTAATAACAGTTGTTTCAAAGTTTGTATAAAACCCAAACCTTTATAGTTCACAACTTTCAGGCATCTTCAGACTGTGTAGAAATTTTATATTTGTAGGGTTTTGCAGGCATGATAAGTACAGTGATCAGAGAGGTATTCGAAAATAGAACTACTATTGGTTGAATAATGTAATTTAGTTCTAACATTTCAAGGGCCAGAATGAAAATTTTCCGTGCACTGTACGTCTGTAATTTAATTGTTACCCATCTGAGGAAACTTGTTTATACTAGCTCTGTATTCCTTGACCTGTGAATTAAAAATCACAGGATGTGTTTAAAGAATACTTCGAGACTAGGACATTATTTATAGCACTAAAAATACTCAATTTTATTTATTAGAACAATGGATAATAATTCGCTGATAGTGGTTTTCGTAGTTGAGCATTTTATTATGCTTTATTTAAAAAAATATTTTGAAGGTGGTTTGCTTCTCCACAATTAATTTTGGGTAATAGTTAAAACTCTTAACATGTCTTTCATGTACAGGGAAAGCCAAACTGAAGAAATTTTGAAATTTTTATAGGTTCACATATATATAGACACCATAACAAGATCTTATGGTTCAATGGAAATAAAAAGAAGCATTATTTATAATATGTTTTTTTTTAAACCACAATATCTTTCTAACATGTCATGAAAGCAGGCATGCAAACAGCGAATTCCACGTCAAATTTGCTTTATTTATACACTGTTGAACACTAGAACTCTGAAAAGGAGAGGAATAATGTTTTCTCACCATTGTCTTCATATCCTGTAGGAATGAAAGGAAAAATATTTCAGGTAAATTTCATGTAGACACCAAATTACCATATCGTATACTTCATTAGAAATTTTGTAGAGAACTAAAATTACTTGGTTATTGGTTATTCTAGCTATGTACTTGCAGAGAATTCCTTAGCCACCCAGTTTTAAAGGCTATAATGATTATAAAGAAATATCTGTTATAATTTGAATAAAATTTTAGCGTTAACCCCTTCAGCTAGCTTATTTAACCTTTATATTCATAAAGTTTCTAATGATTTCAAAGTAAGTTCTCTCCAAAATTGCATGTGTAAACACCTCATGTTATGTATAATTAATTTGGCTCATGATTAAAACGTCAGTAAATGAAAATCCTGTATAACCAACAATGTCTAGTCTTGCTACTTAAAACTTTTAACTCTCTTAACTGAAAAATCGTAGGAAAGTTGCAACCAAAATGGAAAATCTTCTTTACTGAATGAAAAAATCATGAGTTACACTGTGCAAAGGAAACCAAATCATTGCTAAATTTTTTTACAAATACTTTCATTAGCATTTAGAATGCCAATAGTGATTGTAAGATAAAATTAGTTCTATTTGATGAGATTAAAATTGTTCCAATAGGTAGCTTTTCTCTAAATCAGGCCTTTGTTGGAAAGACTGACAATTTTTTAAAGACAGAGGTTCATTTTTTAGTACATTTACATCGTGTTAAAGTATATTCTAATCAGAATTTCTCTGACAGAAATTTGCTCACTTGATCGTGTATTAATTTGTCCAATCATAACCGAGTTACAGTGATAACACTTCAATAGCTTTCGAAAGCTACTGCGGTGTTATCACTGTAAGTCGATGATCATTGGATAAATTTAAAACTAAATCAGAAAGACAATGTCCTGTAGCGTTCATTGGTCGACACACTGTTATGCAAAACCGTGCAAATCATGGCAAGTGCTGTCTGAAGTTGATACGCTTTCGGCAGTAACTCGCTTCAAACATTACACATTTGACATATTACGATACATTCGTTGAATTCGTTTCAAGTAAAAGTATGTATTTTCCTACCAAAAACCATACGGAAGGTCGTTTTCTCGAAATACGCTTTGTGTTGTTCAATTGTGTAACCTAGCAACGCCTGCAGCCACACGTAGAAGCCGTTGATGAAGCTTGTTAGCCGGACTGCATCATTAGGCCTAACGAAAACGTAACCTAGCAACAAATTTTCAGCACCGTTTTTTAATTTATTACGCTCCACTACAGCACATATTTATTTATTTTTTCACTTTCTCTTGCTATTTTAGAAAAAGTCAAAATATGTACTACATTTATTAATTTATTATTACGTAACTGTTTAAAGTAAAAATCTTTAGAGGTGTGCACCAATGAGAAATGCTTCAGCGGCGGCAGATATTAATTTTATCCCTGGTAGCCGCGGTGTAAATATGCGCGCCAATATTTGGAGGGCAGCAGCAACTTTTATATATTTTTTTTAATTCTGCATACATAATTTAGCGTGCTGAAAATAAAAAAATGACGAGATATTCTCTAACTAAATTCCCGGCGAGCTATTGGAAATTATCACATTTTTTTTTGACACTCGTGTTTTGACCCATTAATTGGCCCTATTTATTTTGGCCCTATTTATTGGCAGAAAATTTCCCTCGTGCTTCACACTGGTGAAATTGATGTCTGCCTAAACAGCATTCGTGAGTTTATAAGACCAAAACACTCGGGTGGAAATAATTATCGATAATTTCCTTTGCTCTTGGGATATTACGTATGATAACCATTGTTCACTGAATGTGCATGATATTGGATACCATTTGTACCTTATGACGCGTCTTTGATACAATTTTGTCTTAGTAAATAAAAAAGATCAAAGCCAGAACGATTCGTATTAAACATGAGTAATAACGGTTTTAAACTATGTATAGAATCCAAACTTTCATTCTTAACATGCTTTTAAACTCCTTCAGGCTATGTCGACAATTTATCTTTATAGGGTTTTGCAAATATGAAATGAACAGTGGACAGACAGTTTCTCGAAATTACAACTGTAGGGTGAAAAACGTAAGTCGGCTTTTCTAACATCTGACGTGCTAGAAGACGTTCTCCATGCACTCTGTAATATAACTGTTATCCATCCAAGTATAACTTTGTTATTCTAGCTTTGTACCTGCAGAGAATTCTTTAGCCACCCAGTTTTAAAGCCTATAACTATTATAAAGAAATATTTGTACTGATCAAGGGATAGCATCACAGGAGAAATTGTGGTCTTAGTTACATGAGACGGTGCAACTTTGATATGTTTTTTAAAGCCAAATAGTTTTGTGCAGTTTGAGCACGATTTAAGGTTAAATTTTATTATATGAACATTTCAGCAGGTGGCCGTCAAATAGATTCCCAAATGTTTAGATGTTTACACAAAATTTCTTTAGCCTGGATAATACCCAAAATCATTTTAAGTGAGTGCACACAATATAATAAATTCAACTTGCTGTGGGAACGGAGTTGCAAATCTACTTTTAAAGTAGCTAGACACAATAACAACACTAACTCAAGAATTAATACATCGTTGAAAAGATATTGAAAGCATATTGAGGGCTCTAAGGTTTAAAATGTTAAAATCTATTGCCTCTGTTCATTAAAATAATACATCAGTGAAGCAAACGAGGCTAAGTGGATGACATAATCTCCAGAATAGTAGATAATACACTCTCACACACATTCCATGGAAAATGCAGGATTGTTTTAACAGTTTTGCGAATGACAGCTAACAGGTTATGTGGAAATAAACTTAATGACCTGCCAATGGATCCCTGCATACTAATAGTTTTAATAAATGTAGCTTTAGTCATTAAAGTTTTTGCCTTATTCTCACCTACATTCTTTTGAGGTAATTAAAATTATACTTTGCAGTTTGACACATTCTGAGTCGTGCCAGTAGGTGAAAGGGACAATGTTGATATGTAAGTCGGTGTTGACAGAGGAAGTATGAAAGACTGCCATGGTACGCTATTATGGTACATTGGTCAAATTAGGTGGCTAATAGCTCATAAGCTTTAACGAATTCATTTACTCTGGTATCCGACAGGTTTCATGTTTGAAGATTTATGCATCTTTTATTTCGAATCGTTGTTGGATTGGGAATGTCAAAGAATGTTTTCATAGTTTTGCATTTAATCATCTTCAAGTTTGAAAAAAAATAAACTTAAGGAGCTTGCTGATCCACAATTACTTTTAAGTAATAGTTAAAAGTATAAAAGGGTTTTTCCTATAAAGAGGAACCCGAACTGAAAAAACATAGAAATCTTTATATGTACACATACATAGAACACCATAACACGATACAACAGTACACAAAAGATGAAGGTGTATCGTTTGCCACCAATGATTTTTAATGATTTTCAACGAATTTCAGTAATTCTTATCGTACGCTTTTATAAAACGCAATATCTTTCCAACATGACAATTTACACTCATTAAGTGTGTCCATCTTCGGAGCTATAGAAACAATAAACCCCACATCAAATTTGCCACAGTCAATTGCAATTATGCATTAGTAGATTTATGACAGAAAATGATAGTAATAAATATGTTTCTCACCATGGCCATAATATTTTTCTATAGACATGAGAAAAAAAATTCCAGGTAAATTTCATGTACAATAAATTGTCTACATGTAAGCACGTTCATTGGTATTCTACATTAAGAGTAAATTTGTTGCAAATGCTCCATAATCTTTAAGGGCAATTAACGAATGAGCATTCAGAAAATGACAGTCATCAGCCAATAAGACCACTTAAAAGTTGACTACATGTTATTGAATATATTTTTAACCTTACATCCACCTGCTTTTTTTTCTAGCCTTCAGATTCATAAGGTAACAATCATTTTAAAAGAACTCCTCTCAAAATCGTAAGTGTAACCATATCATGTCATGTGTACACATGATTACCTTGGCAGTGATAGAAAATCCGGCACGAGCAACAGTGTCTACCCTTTGTAGCTCTCTTAAGTGGAAAAATCATACGGAACTTGTTACCAGTAAAGAAAATCTTCTTAACTTTTCAGGTTTACAACAATGGTGAGTTACTCACTTACAAAGGAAACCAAATCGAGGCTAAATTTGTATGAAAAACACTTCCATTAATGTTTGGAATATCTATCATCAATGTAAGCTAAACTAAGTTCTCTTTGATGTGATCATCAAGCCATTTTGAGGAGATTAAAATTAATCAAGTAACACTGTTTTTTCGTTCAAGCAGGTAAACATTGACCAGTTTTTTTTTTTTTTTAAATAGTAATTCATTTCAAATTAATTAAAGGTAAGCTTGTGTTCGGATTTTTTTAATTAATTTCTTTGAGCCTTAAGTCAGCCGAAGCAATTTAATGCACGTGTGGCTGAACCGGCTCAATTTTGAGCATTAACAGATTTTTTTGAGAGAAAAAATATGTGGTAATGGGGGGAGCCAACCTGGGGATTTGAACCAGGAGGCCTCCAATCATCTTAGGGACCGAAATACTGTCCAGAAATTGCCAGAATAGTCCCCATAGCTGCTGAAGGAGCATGGTAGCCATCACACTACCCCGGTCAGCAGTCCTGGCGGGGACTTTGCCAAGGTCCTCCTTCCAGGGGTTCGACCAGATCTGCAAACCTTCAGGAACCAGGCGGAGCGCTCTCAGCGCTCAACCATGATTGTACGTTGTAATGATACCCAGTATTCAACTCCATGAAATTAATTTTGGATTACGTTTGTATCTTATGACGCAATGACTTTGCTAAAATGCTTGTCGTACTTCTTTGATGCAATTTTGTTCCGGTAATTAGTGCACAAAACCAACCTACTAGCCAGAACGAGTCGCATTGCACATGCTTTAATAACGGTGTCGAACAATGTGTAGACTCCAAACCTTCGTAGTTCATAGCTTTGAAGCAACTTCAGGATGTGTAGATAATTTTGTTTGTAGGGTTTTGCAGATATGATATGCATAGTGATCAGACAAGGATACGAAAATAGACCTACTATTGGTTGACTAAGTTAATTTAATGCTTCTAACATTTCAACGGTCAGAATACAAATTTTTCGAGCACTATAATAATATCTGTATTTTAATTGTTACCCATCTGAGTAAAACTTGTTTATACTAGCTTTGTATTCTTTAGGAAGTATAAACGCATTTAATGAATAATTCGAGAGTAGCAAATTTTTCATGGCACTAAAAATACTCATTTTTATTTATTAGTAGCAGTAGATAATAATTCAAGAATAGTGATTTTCGTAGTTGTGCATTTTTTTATATTTGATTTTGAAAAAAATTTATTAAAGGTGTTTTGCTTCTCCACAATTACTTTTGGGTAATAGATAAAACAAATAAGTGGTTTTTCATGTAAAGGGAAAGCAAAACTGAAGAAATTTTGAAATCTTTATAGGTACATACTACATATACATATAAACACTATAACAAGACCCTATGGTTCAATGAAAACATGCAGAAGTATTATTTCTAAAATGTTTATTTAGCATTATATCTTTCTAACGTGACAAATCGAGGTCACGCAAACAGGCATGCAAAACAATGAATTCCACTTCAAATTTGCTTCATTTATACACTGTTGAACACTAGAAACCCTTATAACTTTGAAAAAAAGTAATAATATGTTACTCACCATTATCATTATATCCTGTAGGCATGAAAGAAAAAATATTTCGTATAAATTTCATGCAGACACTAAAATACCAAGTAATATATAATACATATCATATCGTTCATTATTAGAAATTTTGTAGAGAACTTCATTCCATTATCTTTAAAGGGTGCTTACCAATGAGCATCCAAAAAATTGCAGTCTTCAGCAAATAAAATCAATGAAGTTTGTCCTCATGTTTTTCAATATAATTTTATCTTTAACCCCTTTAGCTAATTTTTATATATGCCTTTATACGCATATGGTACTTAATGATTTCATGTGAGTTCTCTCCAAAATCGCCGTTTAAGTACAGTTAAGTTGGCTTACGATTTAACGGAATAAGAGTATATCCTGCTTGACTAACAAGGTCTTTCGTTGCTACTTAAAATTCTTAACTCCCTAATTGAAAAAATGTTGAGTTGCACTGTGCAAAGGAGACCAAATCATGGCTAAATAACTTCAAAAATACTTCTGTTAGCATGTAGAATGCCTATGGTCATTGCAAAATAAACTTAGTTCTATTTGGTTTAGATTAAAATTGTTAAGGTAGTCTGTCAAGATTAAAATTGTTCAAGTGGGGAGCTTTTGCTTAATCTCGTAACATTACTTTGGAAGGCCTGACAATTTTTTAATCTTGTACAATAAAATCTTGTATTCATATATTCATTTTCAATAAAGGTAAACTTGTATTCATGTATTCATGTATTCATGTTAAAGTATTATAGTGATAAGCATTGTTCACTTCATGTGAATGATATCGTATACCACTTGTTTCTTATGAAGCAATGAATTTGCTAAACTGCATATAGTACTCTTCGTTGATGCAATTTTGTCTTAGTAATTACTGAGGGAAGAACGACCTGAGCCAGAACGACTCGTATTAAACATGTGTTAATAATGGTTTCAAATTATGTATGGAATCCATACCTTCACTATTAACATACTTTTAAACATCTTCAGTCTATGTAGAAAATGTATATGTTTACGGTATTGCATATATGGAATGTATAGCGGATAGACAATCTTTCGAAATTAGACCTACTGTAGGGTAAAAAACGTAATTTGGTTTTCCTAACATCTGAAGTGCTAGAAAGACAAATTTTCCGTGTGTTCTGCAATATAACTGTTACCCATCCCATTATAACTTTGTTATTCTACCTTTGTACCAGCAGAGAATTCCATGGCCATCACTTCTTTAAAGGCTATCATTATTTTAAGGAAATATCTATACTACACAAATAATAGCATCAGATAAGAAATATTGTTCCTAGTTACATTAGACGACGCAATTTTTATATGTTTTTGTAAAAACAAATTTCCATTAGTTCGGAAATGAGTTCAAAATCTACTTTTAAAGTACCTAGACGCAATAAAAACAATAAATCAAGAATAAATACAACTTTGATAAAATTTTTGAAAGCATTTTGAAGGTACTAATATGTAAAATGTTAAAATCTAATGTTTCTATGTTCATTAAAATAATGCATCAATGAACGAAACGAGGCTAAGAGAACGTCTTAATCTTCCGAGCAGTGGCAAATACCTAACAGTGGCAAATACCTCTTAGCCACCTCTTTGCCTCCTAGCAGTGGCAAATACCTCTTACACACACTCGCATAAATTGTAGGCATGTTTTTGTGTTTGCACCGATGAAAACAACCTTAACGACCAGCTGATCGATCCCTTTCACGATAATAATTTTACCGAATAGAGCTTTTTTCAACTAAGTTCAACTAAGTTCAACTAAGTTCAACTAGGTTCAACTTTGTTACCTTAATCTCGATGGCATTCTTTTGTAGCATTTGAGCCAGTGTTGGCAGGGAAAGCGTGAAAAACTATCGTACTACATAGGTCAAACAGAAAGTGGTTAGGTATACTTAGCTTTAACGAACTGATTCGACAGGTTTCATCTTTGAAGAATTTTTCACCCTTTATTTCGAAGCGTTGTTGGAATGGAAATGACAAAAGAAGGCCCTCATGGTTTCTAATTTTAAAAATCACAGCACCAAGTTCAAAGAATACTTCATGCGCATTTTATGATATATGGCACTGAAAATAATAATGTATTTATATGTGTGGATGATAACAATTAAATGCCACATACAGGTTTTCCCAGTTTTGCACTTTATATCTCTCACGTAGTGGTGAGTACCCTCTTACACAAACTCGAAAAAAATGCTGTGATGTTTTTATGGCTGTTTGGATGACAACTAACAGTTCATGTGGAAACAGACGTATTGGCCTGCTGATCGATTCCTTGCATACTAATCATTTTACCAGATAAAGCTTTAGTCAATAAAATTGTCACCTTAATCTTGCCGCTATTCTTTAATAGCCTTTTAATTTGTACTTGGCATGTTGACACATTCCCAGGTAGAACCATAGTGACAGAAGGTAAATGAACAATTTTGATATGTAAGTCAGTGTTGACAGGGGAAGAGTAAAAGACCATCATGGTACACTAGTCGAACAGTAGACGACTAATTGTACCTAAGCTTTAACGAACTATCCGAAAGGTTTCACCATTGAAGATTTGGTCATCTTTTATTCCGAAGTGTTCATGGAGCGGAAAAGACAAAGCAAGGCTCTCACGGATTCCAATTAATAAAAACACAGGGATAAAATTAAAGAATACTTCATGAGTAATACATGATATATGGCACTGAAAATTCAAGTTTTATTTATTTATATACGTGGATGATAACAATTAAATGCTACATACAGGCTTTCATTGTTTTGCATTTTATCATCTAAAATGTCGAAAAAAATAAACTGAAGGTGCTTGCTCCTCCACAATTACTTTTGAATAGGAAAACTATTCACGGGTCTTTCCTATAAAGAGCATCCCGAAATGAAAAACCTAAACATCATAACATGACGTTATTGTACAACAGAAACATGATAATTCATCCTTTACATACAATGATTTTCAATGAACTACAGTGATTCTTAACGTATGATTTTATAAACTACACTATCTTTCCTACATGACAATTTATACACACTCCGTAAATGTTTGGAGGCATACAAACAATGAACCCCACGTCAAATTTGTTGCATTTAATTGCAATTAAGCACTAGTAGCCCTATAACAGAAAGAGATAGTAATAATATGTTTCTCACCATGGCCATAATAGTTTCCTGTAAGCATGAGAAAAAATATATCCTGGTAAATTTTATGTACACTAAATTGTCTACATGTAAGAATGTTCACTGGAATTGTACATTAATAGAAATTTGGTCTCAACCGCTCCATAATCTTTAAGCCCAAATAAATAAATAAATAAATTTCTTCACCAAAGATGGATGGAGATGGCAAGGTGGTGAGCCTCTGACGCCATTCCAGGTGAGATTTAGGGCAGATCAGGGCAGCGGACATGTGAGCATACGATTGAGGGGTTCCTTCCTAAGCATTCAACAAATAGATGGGATAGAACTACCATTTATAGTTTCCTTTTAAGAGTGTTCCATACAGGAACCACTTGTACAGAAATAAATGCCTACGGCAATCAGTGTGGGACTCTGGAACAACCGATTTCCAATAATGTCCCCTAGTTACGTTTAAGCCAGGAGCAAAATCAAAAAGAGGAAGACCAACATCATTGAGGTTATGCACAATCTAATAAACCAAAACAGGATCGAACCTTAATATATGCAACTCCAATAACTCAGGAGCCAGTCTCTCGCGATGCATCCCATACAGAAGGTCAAATAAATTCGGATGCAAACCTATTTACGTACCCTTTTGACTTATATGTCAGACTCCCTTGGCAAGAAATCGAATGCGCCGCCTTTGAAATATAAGGCCGAGGTCCTACCACTGAGCCATAATGAAACAACCTGCATACGGAAGGCCACACAAATCTGGGAGGCACGTACTGAAGCATGCCTGAATAGCTTCAACATCATCGATGTCATGCATTGACTATTTGGGGCTTTAACCAATGAGCGTTAAGTAAATGGCAGTCATCAGCAGGAGACATCACCTAAAACTTTATCACATGGTATTCAATATAATTTTAAACTTAAACCCTCCTGCTTGATTTCTAGATTTTGAATCCATATGGCAACTAAATGATTTCAAAAGAACTTCTCACCAACACTTTATTTACAATTTATTTACATATTTTTATTTATGGATTTAATTTAATTATACATGTGAATGATAACAATTAACTGTCACATAAAGGTTTTCATAGTTTTGCATTTTATTATCTTCAGTTTCGAAAAATAAAGAAAACTGAAGGTGATTGCTTCTCCACAATTACTTTTGAGTAATATTGAAAACTATTAACGCGTCCTTCTTATGAAGAGGAAGCCGAACTGAAAAACTTAAAATCTTTATGCATATACATGCATATAAACACCATAACATGACGTTATGGTACAAGAGAAACATGATAATTTATCGTTTACATACAATGATTTTCATCGATTTTCAATGAACTTCAGTGATTCTTAGGGTATGATTTTACAAACTACACGATCTTTCCTGCATAACAATTTATACCCACTATGTAAGTGTTTGGAGGCATGCAAACGATGAACCCCATGTCAAATTTGTTACATTTTATTGTAATTAAGCACTAGTAGTCTTATAACAGAAAAAGATAGAAACAATATGTTTCTCACCGTGGTCGTAATAGTTTCCTATATTAAAGGTAAATTTCATGTACATTACATTGTCTACATGTAAGAATGTTCACTGGAATTGTACAGTAATAAAATTTTTGTCGCAAACACTCCATAATCTTTAAGACCAATTAAAAAAATAAAAATAAACGAATAAATTTATCCACCAAAGGTGGAGGGAGACGGCAGGTTAGTAAGCCTAGTATACCACTCCAGGTAAGATTTAGGAAGATTAGGGCAGTGAGCATGTAAGAATACAATTGAGGGGATCCTTCCTAAGCATTCAACCAAAATATGGAATAGAACTTGCATTTACAGTTTCCTTACTACGAGCATTCCAGACAGGAACTACTACTACAGAAACAAATCCCTACAGCAATCAGTGCGGGATGCCGTTACAGCTTATTTCCAATTATGTCCCCTAGTTACGTTCAAGCCAGGCGCAAACTCAAAAAACGGAAGAACAACAACATTGATAAGGTTATGCAAAATCTGATAAACCAAAAGAAGATCGGACCTCAATTTATGCAACTCCAATAACTCAAGACCCAGTATCTCAAGGCACATCCCATAAAGAAAGTAGTCAATAGTCGGTAGTCAGATCAATGGTAAATGCTTCAGTACCCTCGATAGTGTTCACAATTATATATTTTTCGCCATTTTTAACTGCGACTACAATACCACCAGCATGAGAACCAAGATACCTCATACTAACGTAATTTGTGATGAACTTCAGCGATTCTTAAGGTATGATTTTATAAACCGTCATCTTTTTCCAAGATGACTATTTATACACACTATGTAAATCTTTGGAGCCAAGCAAACAATGATCACCATGTCAAATTTGCTACATTTAAATGCAATTAAGCACTATTAGCCTTAGAACAGAAAAAGTAACAATAAAAAAAGTAGTAACAATATGTTTCTCACCATGGTCGTAATAGTTTCCTGTAGGCATGAGAGAAAAACGGAATAAATTTCATGTGCACTAAATTGTCTATATGTAAAAAATGTTCTCTAGAATAGTACGTTGATAGAAATTTTCTTACAAACACTGCATAATCTTTAAGGGAAATTAACCAGAATGTAAAAAATGGCAGTCATCAGTCAGTGGGATCACTTAAAATTCAACCATGTGTTGTTCAATGTAATTTTAACCGAACACCCTCCTGCTTGCTTTTCAAGACCTTCAATTAATACGGCAACGTAATGATTTCAAAAGAACTTTTCTCCAAAATCGCAAGAATAACCAGCTGTTGGTATCGACACCCTCGGTTCTATGGGGAACCAGGGTATCAGTCTGCTTCACGATATTGGCTGTAGAATAACCATTGCTAGTGGGGAGGGGGGGGCAATGGTCTGTCTGATTCAACAGATCAGTGTTACAGTTCAACAAGGGAATGCTGCTTCGATCCCTAATACTATTCCTGTTATGGCATCCCTTGACGAATACATCAGTAAATAATTGTGATGTGCAATCGTCTTCTTTTACTGCGGGTGCTGCTTTGTGTGCTGGAGTGACTGTACTTTTATCGAATATTTATTTTGATCCTTGGCCGGTAAATGAAGCAATTGGTTGATATTTGTATACGTATATACATATTTTTTTTTAAATTTATCTCAAACGTTTTTTCTTGGCTGGTTTGTTTTGCATTTGGTTTGCATTTGGTTTGGGTTTTTTTTTTAATATTGTTTTGTGAATCATTGTGTTTTGCATCTTGTTTGTCTTAATGAATTTTTCAACGTGTGTATTGACTCATGATTACCACGACAGTAGTACATAATACAGTGCACGCAACAATGTCTAGCTTTGGTAGCTCTCTTAACTGCAGAAACATAGGTAAATATCTCCCTATAGGTAAAATCTCCTTATAGGTAAAATCTCCTTAACTTTACTGATATACAACAATGTTCAGTTACAAAGTTACAAAGGAAACCAAGTCAAGGCTAAATTATACTAAAAATTCTTCTATTAAAGTTAAGAATTTATTTTGTCATTGAAAGTTAAACTTAGTTCTCTTCGATGAGATTAACATTATTCATGTACGAATGTTTTTCTTTGAAGCAGGTAAACATTGCTTTAGAAACATTACCCAATTCATTTTTAAAAAAAGCGATTCATTTTTTATATAATAAATGTAAATTTGCATTCAGATCATGTTAAAGTATTTTGTAATGATAACCAGTATTCACTCCATGAGGATAACTTTAGATTAAGTTTGTGTGTTATGAGGCAATGACTTTGCTTAGTACTTCTTTGATGCAATTTTGTCTTAGTAATCAGTGAGCGAAAACGACCTGAGAGAGAAGGACTCATATTAAACATGTGTTTCAAACTCTGTGTAGTATCCAAACCGTTGTTGTTAACATACTTTTAATCAATTTCAGGCTGTGTATAAAATTTATCTTTAAAGGGTTTTGAAGATGTGAAAGGAATAGTGGACGGACAGTCTTTCAAAATTAAAAGTTCTATCGAGTAAATAACATAATTTGGTTTTTATAACATCTGCAGTGCTAGCAGACAAAGTGTTCGTGTACTATGTCTTTAATATAACTGTTACCCATCCAAATAAAACTTGGTTATTATGGCTCTGTACCTACAGAGAATTCCTTAACCACCCTTTATTTACAGGCTATCTTTATTATACAGGAATATCTACACAATCATAGAAGAAATATTGTAATTGGTTGCATTAGACGATGCAACTTTGGTACGTTTCTTTTAAACCAAATAGTTTTGTTTAGTTTGAGCGAGATTTAAATATTATCTCATGTACGCATCTGCAGGTGGCCGTCAATATTGTCAAATGTATTCCCAGTTGTTTCGTATTTTGCATACATTTCCTGTAGTTCGAACACCATCCAAATCCGTTAAGTGATTGCACTTATTATAATATGGTGCGTTCTTGTAGAAATTCAGTTAAAAATCTACTTTTACACTACCTAGACACAATAAAAGCAATAAATTAGGAATTAACACATTTTGATAAGATATTGAAAGCATTTTAGCCTAATGTCTCTGTTTTCATTAAATTAATGTATAAGTGAAGCAAACGAGGCTAAAAGGATGTCATAATCTCCCGAGTAGTGGCGAATACCCTCTTACACAGACTCGAAAGAAAATACAAGCATGTTTTTATCGTTGAACAGACGTCAGCACTAATAGATTACATGGAAACAAACTTAACGACCTGCCGATCGATATATTGCAAACTAATAATTTTACCCAATAGAGCTTTTTCAATGAAATTGTTGCCTTAATCTTGCCACCATTCTTTAATAGCAATTTAATTTGTAATTGGCATGTTGACACATTCCCAGCCAGACCCGCAGTGACAGTGGGTAAATAAATGAAAAATTTTGATATGTAAGTCAGTGTTGGTAGGGGAAGCGTAAAACACTATGATGCTATACTATCATACTACATTGGTCGAATAGAAAATGGATTATTGTACCTAAGCCTTAACGAATTCATTTATTCTGATATCCGAGAGGTTTCATCTCTGAAGATTTGTTCATCCTTTATTCGAAAGCGTTGTTGGAATGGAAATGACAAAAGAAGGGTGCCTACGTTTTACAATTTAAAACATCGCAGGGCCAAGTTCAGAGAATACATCGTGAGTAGTATATGACATATGGCATTGAAAATACACAATTTTATTTATTTGTATACGTGTACGTTAACAATTAAATGCCACATACAGGCTTTCATTGTTTTGCATTTTATCATCTTCAATTTTGAAAAAAAATAAACTGATGGTGGTTGCTTCTCCATAATTACTTTTGAATAGGAAAACTACTAACGGGTCTTTCCTATAAAGAGGAAAACGAAATGAAAAAACTTATAAATCTTTATACATACCCATACAAAATAAAACACCATAACATGTTGTTATGGTACAAGAGAACCATACCGGTTTATCCTTCACATACAATGATTTTCACTGATTTTCGATGAACTTCAGTAATTCTTAGGGAATGAGTTTCCAAAAGCTGCAATATTTTTTTCAACAAGACAATTTATGCTCACTATGTAAATGTTTGAAGCCATGCAAACGGTGAACCATATGTCAAATATGCTACATTTAATTGCAATTAAGCACTAGTAGCCTTATAACAGAAAAAGATAGCAATAACATGTTTCTCAACATGGTCATAATAGTTTCCTGTAGACAAGAGAGAACAAAAACTCCAGGTAAATTTCATTTTCACTAAACTGTCTACATGTAACAATGTACACTGGAATTGTACATTAATATAAATTTTCTCGCAAACACTCTAGAATCTTTAAGGGCAATCAACCAATGAACAGAAATTGACAGTCGTCAGGTCAGTAAGATCATTTAAAATTTTACTACATGTGATCCAATGTGTTTTAACCAAACACCATCCTGCTTGCTTTTGTAGACTTCAGATTCATATGGCAGCTTAATGATTTCGAAAGAACTTCTATCCAAATTCGCAAGTGTAACCGGCTCTTGTAACATGCGTATTAGCTCACGCGAGCAACAATGTCTATAGTTTGTTCCACATTATGTTTTCAGAAAACTGATTGTGTGACGCCACGTTTCCTGCAGCTATGAGTACAAAAAAACACGTAAATATTCCACTCGTAGACAGTAACAGTAACTGTGTAGACTCTACAAGTGTCATATTCACATGTTTTTGCAATCGTAGTGGAAGGAAACGTGTCATCATACAATCAGTTTTCTCAAAACATAATGTGGAACAAACTATAACCATGCACTCTTAACTGCAAATTTATAGTAAACTGTTTACCTATATGGAAAAATCTCCTTAACTTTCCTGATATACAACAATGTTGAGTTACACAGCGACAAAGAAAACCAAACCACGGCTAAATTAGTCTAAAACACACTTCCATTAAAGTTTGAAATTTCTATCGTCATTGTAAGCTAAACTTAGTTCTCTTTGAGGAGATTAAAATAATTAATCCATTCTGATGAGATAAAAATTGTTCAAGTAACAATGTTTTTCGTTGAAGCAGGTAAACATTGCTTTGGAAACACTAGCAATATAATAAAAAAAATAGTGATTCATTTTCAATAAAATAAAAGTAGGCTTTTCTTCAGATCATGTTAAAGTATATTGTAATGATAACCAGTATTCACTCCATGAGGATAATTTTGGATTCCATTTGTGTGTTATGAGGCAATGAAATTGCTAAAATGCTTGGAGTACTCTGCGTTGATTTAATTTTATCTTAGTAATTAGTGAGTGAAAAACGACATAAGCCAGTACGATTCATATTAAACATGTGTTAAAAATGGTTTCAAACTATGTATAAAATCGAAACTTTTGCTGTTAACATGCTTTTAAACCCTTACAGGCTATGTAGTAAAATTTAACCGAATAGGGGTTTACAGATTTGAAATGAAGAGTGGACAGACAGTCTTTCCAAATTAGAACTACTGTAGGGTAAATAACGTAATTTGGTTTTTCTAACATCTGAAGTGCTTGAAGACACATTATCCGTGCATTCTGCAATATGATTGTTATCCATCCAAGTAAAACTTGGTTATTCTAACTTTGTACCTGCAGAGAATTCCTTAGCCAACCATTATTTAAAGGCTATGATTATTAAGAGGAAATATCAACACTACACTAGTAATAGCCTCACAGGATAAATATAGTTCCTAGTTACGTAAGACGATGCAACTTTGATATGGTTCTTTCAAACGAAATAGTTTTGTTTATACTTAAATTTATATTTGGCATGTTGACACATTCCCATCAACACCGATAGTGCCAGTTTCATGCTACATTGGTCGAATAGAAGGTGGCTACTCTGATATCCGAGAGGTTTCATCTTTGAAGGTTTGTTCATCTTTCGCTTTTCAGTAATTAGATAACACTATTAACCGATCTTTCCTATAAAGAGAAAAACTAACTGGAAAACCTACTAATCTAATACATGTAAACACCATAACATGACGTTATAGTACAACAGAAACATGAAGATGTATTCTTTACATCCAAAGAGTTTCAATGAATTTCAGTGATTCATAGGATATGCTTTTAACCGCAATATCTTTCCAACATGACAGTTTGTACTCATTAAGAAAATCTTTAAAGCTACGCAAAAAATGAACCCCATATCAAATTTGGGTAATTATTTAGAATAACTACTTTTCACGTTAGCGATTTAATTCACATACCTATCGATTACTTTCGTCGTAAAACGTGTGAAAATCGTGAAGAAAATATGCTCAAACGCTTATATATTTTTAAAAACAATTATTTAAACACGTTAAACCACTACTCACAGCTACAGACCACCACCATTCTAGGCAATAATAGTGCAACAGGAAAACCTGATTTCTATCATAACATTGGCAAACGGAAATTATCTCATCCCAAGCAGACTGTGTATATAGATATTGGAGCCGGAATCACCATCTGAAGGGGCGTGCTCCACGCACGCTACTATATACATCAAGAATCTGTGTAATCAGAAAGAGTATGATGCAAGCATTTGTGAAACAAGGAAACATAATTTGTTCCTTGTTTCACAAATGCTTGCGTCATACTATTTCTGATTGCACAAATTTTCGATATGTATAATAGTACGTGAGAAGCACACCACCGTGGACAGTGTTTCATACTGTGAAGAAATAATGATATCAAAATGAAATGTAAATATAAAATTTTCGTCTGCTTTAGCTATTATGTTGCGTCACAAATGAAGGTAGCTTCCGTTTGCTGATGTTGTGGTCGAAATCGGGTGTTCTTGTTCCACTATCATCGCATAGAATGGCGGCGGTGTGCCTATATCAATGAGTAGCATATTATCGTGTTTAAATAATCCTTTTAAAAATAAATACGCGTTAGCACCCGTTTTCGTTGTGATTTCCGCACGTTTTACAATGAAAGGAATCAATAGGTAGGTCGATTAAGGCGCTAGCGTAAAAAGTAGTTATTCTAGATAATTACCGAAATTTGCTACATTTAATGGAAATTAAATACTGGTTTCCTTATAACAGAAAAAGATAGTAATAATGTGTTTCTCACCACGGCCATAATAATTTCCTATAGGCATGAAAGAAAAAATATTTCAGGTAAATTTCATATATACTAAATTGACTACATGTAAGAATGTTCACTGGTGTTATGCATTAATAGAAATTTTGTCGCAAACACTCCATAATTTGTAATCTTCACAACCAATGAGAGTTCAGAAAACGGCAGTCATCAGCCAATGAGTTCACTTAAAATTTGACATGTTATTCATTATAATTTTAACCTTAATCCATCCTGCTTGCTTTTCTAAACGAATTTAAAGTCATCTGGAGAATTTGCAACCAAATATGCCAACTTTTACGATCTTTTCCCTCATTAAGCACAAAAATCGCTAAATTTTTAGTCAGTTCTTTAATCTTCCTTAATCCAAACTCAGCTAGGGAGGACTTTGGAGAATAAATTGACAGAAAGTCAGCTGTGACGCATCACTGAAGGGACAAATTCTTCATTATTTTACCTCTTAGCATGGGCATACAACTTTTTCATTGTTGGACCATTGTTGCACCAGTGGATTGCGTCATGACGACACATTGCTGCAACAATGAAACCGTTGTCTTACTACGAGTAAGAACCAAGGCTAGGCCTGGGTTCCTTATGTAAGTAAGAAAACGAAAGCGTGGGTTTCTTGTTTACGTAAGTAAGAAAAGGAAGGTCTTTGGTTCTTACTTAAGTAGTTAAAATACAATCACTGTCTATATTTACGTATCCCAAATCATTTTTAAAGTCTTATTAAATTATTTCACACTTTAAATTAACAGCTAATAATTTTTAAAATAAAAAAATTCTAGGCGTAGAAAACGAAAGCGGGGGTTCTTACTTACGTAAGTAAGAAAACGAAGGCCTTTGGTTCTTACTTATGTAAGTAAATCTACTACTGCTATCAATGTTTCCAAAATAATACATTTATTGTGGCTAAAGAATGACCAAAGGAAAGAGTTAAAATTGTTTAAAATAAACAAATAAGGCAGTTATTGAGTTTTAAAAACGGAATTGGAGCAAAGAACATTCCCGCCAACAATGGCTCCGTTACTTACAATGCAAATCGTTGTTGTACACATGTCTTCGACGATAGTTTGGCAGCAATGCGCTAACACTGTCGCTTTGTTACAACAATGGCTCGTTCAGTATAGGTTACCAGCCACCTATCCGAGGAGTGAGATATAACAATGTCGAGGCCCGCAGGGCCGAGCCATTGTTGTATCTCTCCGAGGAATGTGGCTGATAACCTATTTATCACCCAATTTCACGATCTCAGTCCGACAACAATAGTACAGCATGCACATAAAGAATGAATCGTGCTGATGTTCTTTTAGTTACAAAGGTCGACAATGCGACAAAGATGTCATTGTGGGCAGCATTGTTATTCCTTCATTACTGAAAGGTTCTGTGCTCGTATTTATTGATTGTTACACGATTCCGAAATGCCCCATCACCGTTCATACCGCGGAAACTCAACGACAAACAGCCCCTTCAGACAACTCCTCTTTAAAATTTTTTTAGGATAAGTTGTTTGAAGGGGGCTATTCGGCGTTGAGTTTCTGCGGTATGAACGGTGATGGGACACTTCGGAATCTAAATTTTAATCAAGGCTGTCACCCTTCCTTTTGCATCTCAGTCCTAAACCATTGTTGCAATATCGTTGTGTTCAACCGTTAAAGGAGGACTGAGATCGTGAAATTGGGTGATAACTAAAGATTCAACTCGTCGTTGTACAAATATGTTAGACGATGGTGTTCAGCAACAATGCGGTGAGACTTTCGCTGAGGGCAATAACGCGAAAGTATTACCGCAAAAGTTTCACCTTATTGTTGCCAAACGCCATCGTCTAACTGATACTTGTTACTGTCAGGACGTAGTTCAAGCAGTACACCCTGACTATAAAAGATTTGTCAATTAATGTTTTCAAAACTGTCTTTACTTCAGCATTTTTCATGAACCAACTCAACCCAACAGCTAAATTTGTCCACCGCCCTCAAAATGTGGGCATAATTGCATAATTTTAAATCAATTTTGATGCTCTCATCCAAGTGAAAATTGCACAAGTGTGCTTAATAGGTGGAGAAAAAGGAGCGACCCCTTGCACACTCATAATTTTACCACATAACATTTTAATAAACCAAATTTATTCCTCAATCCCGCTGGCTTTCTTTTACAGCCTTCAGAATTACACTTAACAGTATGATACAATTTCAGCTAGAAGGTGAAATACAAGGTGAAATGAGCAATTTTGGTAGGAAATAGAGTGTTGTCCAGGAAAGTTGTCCAGAAAAGACACATTGGCCGAATAAAAGATGGATAATTTTACTTAAGCTTTAACGAAATGATTTACTCTGATTTCCGAGAGGTTTCTTGTTTTGAAATTTGTTCATCCTTTATTTCGAATGGAAATTTCCAAATAAGAAAGTGCTCACGGTTTGCAAATTTAAAAAAATCACAGACCAAATTCAAGGATTGCTTCCTGAGTAGTGCATGATATACAGCAGTGAAAATAGACAGTTTATTTATTAGCATTCATCATGGATAGCAATTTAAAGCTATCGGTTTGCGTAGTTTTGAATTTTATTATTAGTAGGGCAAATATATATATCGACCTTCCGCTGAACCCTAACAAATTGCAAGAAAACGTTCTATGACTGTTTTCCGTAGATTAAGGTATGTAGAATAGCGTACCAAAGGTAGAGCAAAATAGGAGCCTCAGAATCCGCCAAAACTCAATTTTTCCAATTATCTCCTGAACAGAGACTTCTACACAAAAATTACAAGAGAGCAAAGTTAAGAGAATTAATATTCTTAAAGTTCCTAAAGTTCCAGCATATTGGAACGAAGGTGGCGAAAGTCATTAAATAGAACTTTATTTTTTTTAATTAATTTCTTTTGAGTTTTAAGTTAGCGAAGTAATTTAATGCTCGTGTGGCTGAATGGCTTAATTTTAAACGTTACCAGATTTTTTAGAGAAGAAGAAATATCTGGTAAGGGTTGGTGCTAACCCAGAGACTCGATCCAAAGATTGTCCAAAATTGCCCAGAATAGTTCCCAAAGCCGCTGAAGGAGAATGGTAGTGTCTCATGCTACCCTGGCAGCAGGCCTGGCTGGGACTTTGCCAAGATCCCCATTCCAGGGGTTCGACCAGATCCGCAAACTTCCACCAACCAGGCTGAGCTCTCTCACCCCTCAGCCACTATGGTATTGCTGTAGATTATTACGTTTACTGTAAAACTAACTAGCTTACGTTTTTTTTTAATATAAGGTATCAAAATGAGTGCTGATCAGTGCACCTGTCCTTTATGTCAGAAGGAGTTGGGATCTGAAGTCAAGATTGGATTGAGAGGCGCTCAAAACATCAATAATGCAAGTGTTGAGCGAGGTGATAACATCGTTGTAGCGGTTGGAACTACAGTACACATGTCTCATCGTTTGAAGTACGCTAACGAAAAGGACATTGCGAGTTAAAGAGAGATACGTGTGAAAGTACAGTACCCGTCAAGAGAAATGTGCACGGCTCTCTCAGGCAGTACGACAGTAAATTAACTGTTTCTTCTGTGGGAGTAAAACTGTTACGAGCAAAATCAGTGCCAATTACGAAGACTTGGCGTTAGACTATAGTTGCGTTAGAACTGATAACTTTGTGAAAAAGAAAAAAGAACAATGTATGGAGCTCCCCTCAATCCAATCTCGACTTCATCTTCAGATCCCAACCCCTTCTAGCATAAAGGACAGGTGTGCTGATCAGCACTCATTTTGAATCTTGCAATTTAAAAAAGTAAGCTAGTTAGTATTATATTAAACGTAATAATCTCCATCATGGCTGAGCGGTGAGAGAGCTCAACCTGGTTGCTGAGGGTTTGCGGATCTGTTCGAACCCCTGGAAAGGGACTCTTGGAAAAGTCCCTACCAGCTCCGCTGGCCAAGGTATCGTGAGAGGCTACCATGCTCCCTCAGCGACTATGAGAACTATTCTGGCCAAATATGGACAATCTTTCACCTCCTGTGATGATCGAAGGTTACCCGGATCAAATCCCTGGGTTGGCACCAACCTTTACTAGACATTTCTTCTTCTCTAAAGACATTTCTTCTTTTTCTTCTTATTGGTGTCGGCGGCCACTTACGGTACGGCACTTCCTTGTTGATTGTTGCCATCTTGATGGTTTTCGTCGTCGTTTCCATCTTCCGCATGACATTGTGCGTCAATTGGGCGATAAGTCTGTCCTCCTGTCCGGTGTTTTTCAATTTTTGCAGGAGGTACAGATGTATGACAAGATTTAGATTCGGGGTTTGAATAATATCTCTGTAATGTGTGGTGCAGTGGCAACCCGGACCACTGCACTGTGACTGAGGTTGGCGCTAATGACCAAGCTGTCAACGCGCCATTAAGCCTCAATCCCCCCTCTTCTCTAAAGAGTCTGGTAATTTTCAAAATTGAGCCGGTTCAGCCACCCTAGCTATAAATTGCTTCGCTGACCTAAAACTAAAAAGGAATTAATTTTTAAAAAAAGAAAGTTCCACTTAATGATTTTTGTAACTTCGTTCCAAGGTGGTGGAGATATGCCGGATGCAAGTGGGTGTAACTTGGAAATGTTCAGTGGACATGAAAAATGAAAGGGGCCTTTCCTTCAGGAAGTTTAATTCTCTGTAACTTTGCTCTTTTTTAATTTTCGTGTAGAAGTTTCCGTTCAGAAGATAAATTGGAAAAATCTGACACTCATTTCCACCATTTTTCCAAAATGGATGCGGTTTCTGGGACTCCTATTTTGGCCTACTTTTGGTATGTTATTCTACATACCTTAAGCTACGGAAAACAGTCATAAAAAGTTTTCTTGGAATTTGTTAAGGGTAATGAGGCATACTGGATAGGTTGACTGATTGTACCTTTTATTGAAGCAGGTAAAAATGGCTTGGGAAATACTGGCCAATTCATTTATTTAAAGTAATGATTGATTTTCAGTAAAATAAAGGTAAATTTTAATTAAGATCGTGTTAAAATAAATCGTAATAATAACCAGTAATTACAGTATAAGGAATATTTTGGGTTCAGTACTTATCTTATGAGGCAATGACTATGCTAAAATGGCTATAGTACTTTTTTAGTGCAGTTTTTTACAAGTAGTTAATGAGCAAATAGTGACTTGCTCATAGCTTCGAAAAAAATAAAGTTTGAAAAAATAATAATGTCTGTTACTTACCACTACCATAATAGTCTGAAACATAAAAGAAACGTAGTCTAGGTAAGTAAATTTCATGCAGACACTAAATTATCAAGTCTTATATTGGTATTGTTCATCAGATGAAATTTTGTCTGAACTGCTTTCCATAACCGTTTAAGGGTGATCTGACGAAGGGACATTCCTGGAAACTGGTGACCAAGAAATATTTCTTTTAGCAACAGAGTTGTCAATTGTTGGAACAAATTTCCTGTAACGGTAGTCGAAACAATGACTCTGCCCTAGTTTAAAAGTCGTTTAACAATGTGTTTAAAAAATTATCGTCTTAGAACTTTAAGTTAAAATGGAAATTTCCATAATTTTATCTTAGATTGTATGGGACGAAGCATCATTTTGTGAATCTTTTAAAAGTTTAGGACTGGAATAAGTGGATGGCCTTCCAGGTTCCAATTTGCTTTTGCGTGCAAATAAATTTAAATTTATTTAATATTTAATTTATCTATAAAAGTTGCAAACTAAAAAACTCATGCCTCTAAATTATAAGACCATCAATTCTTCATACATTCAACTCTATTAACAACAATGCCAAAAATATTGATTTAAAAAAATATTTACAGCCTTTTTCCTTAAAAGGAAACCCCGAATGTTAGTGTTTGCAAGTATTATTTATGCGTTGTGTCATGCTTAACATCGCAAAGACATGGTTAGGTATGCCTAGACATTGATCTGAAAGTGCTTCATGCTCTTAACCAAAAATTAATAAATACTTGAAATCATAGGAAGCTCGTTACTGTATGAAATCAAATGCTTCTGCATTCGTATTACTGGAATGTATTGTCTACTACAGAGCAGCACAACCTATTGGTTAAAAGAACGTACACCCCTCCATTTCAGAGTACAATAGAATTTCCAGATAGCAGTACAGATTTTCAGAGGGTAACTTGATGATTAACATTCATGGATTTTCATGGATTTGAAATTCCTATAGAATAGTGAAGCTAAAGCATACTTCGGATTATGTTCTGTTTATTTATAGTAAAAATTCAGAAACATAGGCTATTTTAGTATGTATATGACAGCAATAATCCGATTTATTTGCATCTGAAACTTGTACCAATGCACCACATTAGTTTTATAGTTGGTTACGTGGGTAACACTATAACGCTTCTCGGATATTTCGACATGCTGTAGCGCTCTTGAACCCAGGCAAAATTGTGAACCCATGATAAGAGCAACGTTTACGTCAAGAATTCGAAGACCTTATACAAGCAGTGAAACTAGCAAAAGCAACTTTGGGTTAGTAAGAACCAAGTCGTTATGTTTTGGCCAGGTGGCATAATGGTTGGGATAAAAATAGCATGTGTCAGAGGTCACGGGTCAGGGCCTACCTCATCCATCCTTGGAATTGTCGGCAAGAGAAGGGCCCTGTGATGCCTCATGCTCCTGTCGATTGCGGCATGTAATAGATCGTGTGAATTTCCTATTGGAATTACTAAACAGACTTTTAGCTCTCACCTGCTACGACTTTGGTTGGGAGCAGGTCAAAAATCATCACTGTATAAAAATATATTGCTTTCTAACCCAAATCGGGTTTCTGCACCAAAAATTACACAAATAGACAGGGTATTTGGAAATTGGTGTCCAAAATTTTCAGGGCTGAATTCTACCATGAAAACAAGTAAAAAATTCATAAAAAACATGGGTCCAATTCTGCTTCGTTTTGGAAATAGACCTTGCCGAAGGTAACGAACTTTTGAAATTATTACAGTTGTGGTAGACGGAATCACGAATTCCAAACATAATGAACACTGATTTATTAAATAAACAGTAATGATAATAAAAAGTCTTCTGGAAAGACGTCCCTTCCAAAATACGCCGTTTAATTATTGTTTTTTTTTTAAGTTTTTTAAATCTCACAAAAAATATTTTTTATCACAAAAATTGTTTTTCATCACTAAATGTTGTGTCTACAGATAGATCTTCATTAATTTTATTGATTTATTCAATTAAATTAATGTCAATTTTATTTGCATTTTGTGATAAATGCCACCATAATTGTAATAAATCTCAAAAGTTGGTCACCTTAGGCAGGGTGTAATTCCAAAACGAAGCAGATTTGGACCCACACTTACGAAGAATTTTTTACTTGTTTTCATGGGAGAAATCAGCTCAGAAAAAAAAAATGTTTAACACCGATTTCTGATGAAAACAAGTAAAAAATACTGAAAGTTGATGCTGAGAACAACATGTTGAATATTGAATATCGGTCCGAACACAAATGACATCATGCCAGGGGGGGGGAACCACACAGTTTGCCAGTGTGAAAAGGCGGGGGAGTCCCTAATTTTGTGATGACACAGATAATCAGACTACCAACCGAGGTAAAATGTTGGTTATCAGTTGTCTTCCGCTTCATCGGAAACAAGAGAGGGAAAGGGGGGGAGGGCGGGCGGTGTGTTTATGACTTCATTTTCTGTGGAGTTGCAATTTTTAGGGAGCTGTAACATGGGGATGGCAGCAAAAAATGCAAATTTAGGGTGACGTGATTTGTGTACAGTCTCTTAAATGTTTATTTTTTGGTTTTATTCAAATGCAAAGAAATATGTTTTTTCCCTTTACTAAACGTTATAACATTCTGGAAGGGAGGTCTCTCCAGAGAGTTTTTATTATCATTGCTGTTTATTTAATAAATCAGTGTTCATTATGTTTGGAATTCGTAATTCCGTCTACCACGACTGTAATAATGTTGAAAGTTCGTTACCTTCGGCAAGGTCTAATTCCAAAACAAAGCAGAATTGGACCCATGTTTATTAGGAATTTTTTACTTGTTTTCATGGTAGAATTCAGCCCTGTAATTTTTGGACACCAATTTCCAAACACCCTGTATATTGTAGCAGAGCCTATATCAAAGCCCTAAAGAAAAGACTGGTCTAAAGGGCACAACTTACAATTATCTTAAAGATAATAATCTTAGTTCTGGCGGCCATTCCCCAGTGCTTTAACTACCTTATGCAAAGCAAGCTGAATCCCCTGTTCCTAGTACCTAAATGGATTGGTGAAAGAAATGAACTTCAGAAATATACCTTTATAGTTGAAACATTAGGCTCAGTGCCTACGCCTTAAGTAACTGAGATCCTACAGGCTTATGAAATATTAGGTTTGATGAAGTAGGCCCAACGATAAGACTTTAAAATTAGCAGCATTGAAACGAAGAGGCAGAAGGTTAAAGAGAAGTGACCAGCTATGAAGCTGGTATGAGAATTAATTTTCTTAAAAAAAAAACATTTTAACACAATAACACCATGCACGCATGAAAAACACGAGCAAACTTGAAAAACGTATTGCCTGCTGGCTGCTGAACAACTTGAGATAAACATAAAAAAGATTCCATCACAGTCGGAGAAAAACAACACTAAAAATAAAATTCCAGATAAATGATTGTATGTTCAAGAATTAGACATCAATTTGCGACCCATGCAACTACATGCAGTAAAAAGAGATAGTTCTCCTAAGATTCACAGCATGCTCAGGTACCGACGAAGATGCAACTCTTCTCTTCTGAATCTTGCGGTATGGAACTTTTTTCTTGATTGGATAGGTTGAAACTTCTACTACTCCCTTAGGGCACCACCGAACAAACTGAACACTACTCAAATTGTAATTCTGGACGCTTAACGTACAATTCCATTTTCAATGCTTCGGTCCATGACGACTCATGCGTCCAACCGACAAAACAACAATTTGAATACAGGACTGTATTCTCCATGCCCGCAAACTTCTTTTTGTAAACGAGATTTTAGACTGCTTGGAATTTCAGCCTGGCCAAGACTTCACTGGACTGTAAAGGACGTACGATGTGCAAATTACGGATGTCGGAACCCCTTCAATTTTTACTGGCAGAAACTCATTTGAGACACATAGCTCTCAGCGTGACGCAATCTTGCTTCATGTACAATCCCCATGTGCTAATCTGAGGATGTCATAGTTCCCTAGAAGTAGGAAAAACTCCACACGCATGCACACAAATGCGTGTTTTTGTGCTTTCACTGACGAAGACTAAAATGGTAATGTCGAGACAAACAAAATACCAAGAATTTGGTCAAGTGAAAATAACATGCGTTTGCCCTTTGCCAAAAAAAAATAGTTCTAAATTTAAACTCTGTTAAAATGATTACAAAGTGCATACAAGTTCATGTCTTCCTATACTTAGATAAGGGAAGCTAAGCATGTTCGATTCGACTGTGATGAACACACGACCTTCTTTCGTTAAGCATCAGAAGACTGCTTTGATCATGAAGCACTTTTGGCCAATTGACAAAGATATTATGTAAAAAAAAAAATTTAATATCATACCTAGAAATTATAAGAATAGTTCATGCTATCCATAAGAATTCACGTTCATGTTCTTCCATTGGCAGTAGTGCCAAAAATATAGTTTTAATTTAATAGTAAGTGTTAAAATATTAAAGGTTTTTCCTTCAAGAGGATAACTAACCACAAAAAATCTTGAACACCCTTAGACTTATACATTAAACCCTGAAACATGACATTATGCTGCAATAGAAACATCACTGCATTTCAATAGTTTTCAGTTATTACTAGCTGTTGGTTTATGTAAAAACTGTATTACCATTCTTATATGACAAATTTAGCCTCATTAGGAATAAATTTGTAGCCACGTAAACAATAACCCCACATAAAACTGGCTGAGTGAAGAATAAAGTTTAATTGATTTTTGGCAGTTAACAACTGGTAAATCTTATAACTAAGAAAAATCTAATTAGAAGGTGTGTTACTCACCCTTTACTAGATTTTCTGTAAGTACGAAAGGGAAAATATTCGACGTAAATTTCATGAGAAAAAATTACAAAGAACCTATAGTGCACCAATAGAAAATAGTGATGTGAACTCCTCTCCTTGATCATTAAAGAGTGATTAACCGACACGCATTCAGAAAACGGCAGTCATCAACCAGTGAGATCTCTTCCGTATATGGACAATTTGACCAGACATAGTTTTATTCAATAAAAATTTCGCTTTAATTTCTCCAGCTTTATTAAATAGCATTTACATTTATCCCTGGATATTTAGCACACTCTCAGACAGAGCCATAGTGCCAGAAAGCCAAAAGGACAATTTTGATATATAATTCAGTGTTGTACAGGGAGATCTATAACACCACCAGGCTATTCATTCACATTGGTCTAATAGACCGCTAATTATATTTGAGCTTTAACAAATAGATTTTCTGTGAGTTGTGAGAGGATTGGTGTCGTATTTTGACATTTTCCATCCTTTATTTGAAAGTGCTGTTAGAATGGAAATAGCCAAAGAAAGAAGGGCTCAAGGTTTCCCAATTAAAACAATTACGAGTCGAATTCTAAGATAATTTGTTGCTAATACACAATTATACATAGCACTGGAACTACACTTTAACTATTATTGTTTGGTTATAACGTTTAAGTACTAGAAATTTAATTGTTGTACATTTCATTAATTTTTTGATTTGAATAAAAAAAAATCAGTTAATTTTTTTTCAAAAATTGAAATGTGAACCGTTAACATCTTTAGAACTCAAGGCCCTTTGATGTGCACAATTACTTTAGGGAAATGATTTAAATATAATTCATGTTTTTTTCTGTTAAAGGGAAACCGAATTTAAAAGAAACTTGAAAACCACAAGCCCATAATATGACATTATGCTACAGCAGAAATATGACGATGTATCAATGCAGTTCAATTAATTAATTAATTGCAGACATTTTTAGACATACACTTGTACATAAACCAAGATACAATACTGCATGACCATTTTAACTCATTAAAAATAGCTTCGTAGCCATGCAAACAATCAATGCCACTTACAATTTCCATTCATTTATATTTTGTTAAACACTAAAAATTTTACAACTTCAAAAAACTAACAATAGTGTCTGTTACTCACCACTGTAATATTCTGTCGTAAGAATGAAAGAAAAATAGTCAAGGTAAATTTCATGTAGACACTAACTTAACAAGTAAGATGTTCATTGATAGCATTCTTCAGTGGCAATTTTGGTGAGAACTGCACTTCATAACCTTTAAAGTGCATTTAACCAATGAGCATTCAGAAAGTAGCAGCATCAGCTAATGATACCACTTGTGTACTAATAATCTAAACATAATTTCTTCAATAAAATTTTTTTCATAATCCGTTGAAATTTTTTCTTGCCTTCAGCTTAAAGGTACATTCCTCCCAATGCCGTTCCTCCACATCAAGTGTGACCCCCCCCCCCTCCCATGTTCTGTTTACTTACCATTAGACAATCTCTTGTTAAAAATCCGTTTTAAAATTTGGCGTCTACGAGATTTTCTGTTGAATATTAGGAACTCATTTAATAGCATCCTGTGATTGTATGATTCTTTGCGCGCTTACAATAACCATGACGTTTCATCTGTGTGTGTGCATCTACGAATTTTTAATCGTTTACTAATAATTACCATGAGATCAAAAATATAAGAAACTATTGCGATAAAAATTAAAATTATTTATGCCAATAGAACACCGAAGAAAAATTTTAAGATACTACCCTGAAAAAATATAAACTCTGATGTTAAATTATTACGAAAATTTTTCCAGTTTTCGATGACACAATTTTTGTGTTCATGCTGGTTCGTCTACTACGCCCAAGGCCAAATGAGATAGTAACTGTGTTCTTTGTTGCGAGGAAGAACCTTGCATTACCACGCCGAGTCTCGCAAAACGGTACGAAGGTAACATGCACTGATGACAATCTGTGCATGGCTGTTATAAGACAGGCGGAATGTACCATTAATGATATTAACGAAGTCACAACCAAAGTCGCAAGTGTGACTTCCTGTTGTTAAGTATACGTCGCCACATGCTTATTATGGCAGCAGTAGAGCATCCCACCTGATCAGCAATTTCTAGGCTGAGGGCTTAAAGTCTTTAACTCTCTTACCTAAAATAATTAACGGTTGCTTGAAATCATAGGAAACTTGTTACCAGGGACAAATCTACTTTACCGATTAAATAACTCAACATTGATTTCAATCGTTAAAGTAGATTTGTTATTTATTCTGTTACAACAGAACCCAATGCATGGTTAAATTATTTCAAACAATACTTTAGTTGATATTTAGAAAGTCAGTAGTCATTGCATGCTGAACTTGATTCTATCTGAGACAACAGACTATTTTGATTACATTAAAATTTCTCAAACAGCAATGTTTTCGCTGAAGCGGATAAACCTTGTTTGGAAACAATGAACAATTTATTTTTAAAATTTAAAAATCATGCGTTTTGTACTAATGTAAGTACCTTCCTTGTTAGTGTATGGAAATGACGCATTGTAAGAGTTTTATTTTCTAAAAAGGATTGCAAGAAAATATTTTTTCTCATTAGTATTCCGTACTTAAGTGTTTTCCATTTTCTATAAATTAATGTTCATGTGTACTTAGATTGCGTAATCATCACTGTAATCATCACTGCTTTGTAATCATCACTGCTAATCACTCGATGAAGATGATTATTTTGCCTTCCATTTGTGTTACGAGGCACTAATTTGGGAAAATGGTTTCAAATCATTTTGGCCCACTAACTTTGAATAGTAGACCGACAAGCTTTTGAAAATAGAACTACTGTAGGTTAAAATAGTATTATAACAAACTCTCCATATGATAACGAGGATAGCATCACAGAAGCAATGCTTACTTAATTACATGACAGGATGGAACTTTGATGGTTTTTTTTAAATTCGAACTGTTTGGTTTGGCTTGAGCTAATTTCATTTTATTTTATGAGGAATTTTGCAGGTGGCCTTAAATACTGCCAAATAGGTTTCCATAAGTTTCATAGTTTACATAGATTTCCATTGTTCTGACAACATTCAAAATCCGTTAAGTTAGAGTACACATTATAATCAAAGCAAGTTGCTGTAATAACTTTACGGTAGGAACTGTGTGAAAAATCTACTTTTTAAGTATGTAGACACAATGACAACACTAGGTAGAAGTAAATATATATTATGGGAGAATTTTAAAACATTCTGATGACTAACGTTTATTGTTTCTTTTTTCATTACTCAGTAGTCATTGATCAGTGATATACAAAATTACCGCCATCCTCTTTTCTGCACGTACAGTCCCTGTGTATTAAAAGTCTAAGTAATTAGCCTAACTCACAGACGAAAGCAGACGATTGCAGACGATTGTTTAAGGATGATACCAGTCCTGGCCCATCAAGTTAATTAAATAAGTCTTTTATTTTTAATAAAAATGTTGTTTCTTATATTTAAAATATAACAACATCCGTCAACATTACTAAGTTTTCCAACAATTATTAATAATTTATTTTCAATACTTATGTTTAATATAGTACCGCATTTAGTTTTTTACGTACTACAGTTGCTGCTGCTACAGTTAATTATGGTAATTTCAGCAGTGTTTCAGAGAACTGGTTGTTTCTTTTTTTGGAAAAGTGATAGTAGACTGTCTGACCTGGGCCGTGCTATCTTGGCTCACTGGTCGTTCCAACGAATCGTTCTGTAACCATGGCAACCAGAGAATAGGCAACCGAGCTTTGTAGGGAAGCCACCACGCACTTCACGTGGCAAACAATGATTCTGGTACGTCGTTATTTGCTAGAAATTTGTTTAATGGATTTCGTTACCTGGCAAAAACCAGAAAGACAGTAAATTCGGTAGTACAAAACAAGACGAATGGGCCAAGCTCTCAGTTTAATATGGTATAACACCCGGTGATCGTTTTATCCATGTTAAGGAGACATGATTGACTGATGGCTGTCCCTCACTAGCTTCCCATTGGTCAATTGCCATTAGAAAATTATGATCCATGTTAAAGCAGTTATAAACTGCTTGCAGGCTCTGGTATCTCCTGTAACAGGAAGGAAGCTATTGTGTGTGCAGCGTATCTTGAGTCCTGCAGGTATTTTATGAGCGGCTACGTCTTCCTGAAGGGAGCGGTTTTAATCGACGGCCGCCATTGTTTTTGTAACCATCTTGGATATCAAGAAGGCACTCTACTGCCAAAAACATACAATCTATTATCTGTGTTAGTTCTGAGGCGAACTCAAGATAGGCCGCGGACACTATAAGCAGGTACGATTTGCCAGAGAGGAATCGACAATGCAGACGTCCTTCTGTCATTAAGAGACAGACGACTGCTTCGAATTTGAAACCCATTTTCCCGATTGTCAAAGATAGCATGGTAAAAATTTGAGAACTAAAAAAAGTATCATACCTCGAATTATAAGACGAATCTTTAGTTATCCATACGAATTCATCTTTATATTATTCTAATCAATTGGCAATAGTGCCAAAAATATATAATTTAATTTAATAGTAAGTGTTAAAAATATTAACAGACTTTCCTTTAAAAGTAAAGCCAACCACAAAAATTACGTACATTTTATTCGTTACTCGACCATCATTTTATTTTTGGGTCTATGTTTGCATGGCTACAAAGCATTTCCTAACGATGCTAAATTGTCATACAAGAATGGTAATGTAACACCCTTCGACTTTTACATTAAACATTGTAACATTACACTGTGCTAAAATAGAAACATGTGAGATGTATCTCATAAAGTCTACATGTTTCAATGAATTTCATTGATAAATAGCTGTAAATTTATTTAAAAACTACATTATCATTCTTATATGACAATTTAGCATCATTAATAAATGCTTTGTAGCCACGCAAATAATGACCCCAAATAAAATGATGGTCGAATAAAGAAAAAAATGTACCTAATTTTCGGCAGGTTAACAACTGTTAAATCTTATAACTATGAACAAACTAATAACAATGTATCATTCTCACCTGCTGCTGGTTTTGCTGTATGAAAAAAAAATATTCGAGACTATTTTCATGTGGAAACAAAATTACCAACAAAGAATGTTTACTGCATAGTACATCAACGGAAAATAGTGATATGAACTCCACTCCATGATCTTTAAATGGTTATTAACCAATAAGCATTCAGAAAATAACGCTCATCAACCATATGTGCAATTTTTTGAGATTAAAATTATTAAACAGCAATGTTTTTTGTTGAAGCAGGTACACATTGCATACGAGACGATGACTAATTAATTTTTTGTTATCATGCCTTTAATGATGATGTAGGTGCCGTGTCAGTAAAGAAGATAATGTATGAAACGACACATGCTTTGTTTTCTATCAAGGAAAGCAAGAAAATATTGTTCCTGATTATTTTTCTTTAATTAAGTTTTTTATTTTTTCTAAATCAAAGGTAATGGTGTATTCAGATTCAGTTTATATGCATGGTAATGATATCTGGTGATAACTCAATGAGGATGAATATTTTTTATCTTACATGGCAGTGACTGCAAAAATGGTCTCAAATAACGAATAACAGTTTCAAACTACATGTAGAATAAAAAAAACTTCATTATTACCACACTTTAAACCACCGTCACACTGTGTAAAAAATATAATCTTTGTAGGGTTTTTGCAGATATGATATGAATAGTTGACTGACAAGCTTTCGAAAATAGAACTAAATATCATTATTTGGTTTTCTAACAACTCACGGGTCAGGGAAAAATTCTTCGTGTACTACAAAATGTTGGGTAACAGGCTTTAATATACCCCCTCCCTACAATGTAATACGTTTTGTATACTAGCTCTGCAGAGAATTTCTTAGCCAAACTATTTTTAAATCAGTAAGATCTGCGAATCTGCATAAATTCTTGAGGCAGAATTCATAAATACACTCCTGTTAACTTGAGGCCGGTGTTATAGGCCCTTCCGGAAACCCACCATATTTGTGGTAAATGTTTTTCTTATTATTATTACTATTATCATTATTATTATTATTATTATTATTATTATTATTGATAGAAAAGTGAAAAAAGCACTCTATGAAGCCTGGATCCTTTCTAAAGTTAGGTACGCTTGTATTGTCATAGGATCTACCTCGGATAACTTATTAAACAGACTTCAAAAAACATTAAATAAAGCAGCAAAAGCACTTTTTAACAATGCAGCTGACAAAACAACGTCGGAAATTTTTAAAGAAAACCAAATATTTACTTTTAAACAATTATTCACCTACAGTGTCATCACAAAGTTTTACAATAGCAATAGCAATAAAACACCTGTTAATAGACCACAAAGGATTAATAATGCTTGGCTCCAGACACCAGTATGGAGAAACTCTTACGGCAAGAGAGGAATGAGTTTTGTTATTCCTAAGATTTTTAGTGACATGCCACTTATCCACAGAAACATCACTAGTACATACTTAATGAGAAAACAGATAAAAAGCTGGATATTTTGCGGAAGATAGTCCTTATTCTTGGCAATGTGTATTAACATAAAATTAACAAACATGTAAATAAATTTAAGTAATTAGAATTTATCTTTTTTGTTTTTTGTTCTTGTTTTTGTCTGTTCCCTTCAGTGCACATACGGGCATTTATTGCTTCGTGCTCCTTCTGTATACTATACTGAATAAATTATTATTATTATTATTATTATTATTATTATCTTGGAACGCAGTTGCCATTTTTAAGTTAAACCTTTTATTAACTGATTTGTTGACAATTATTTAAGTTTTAAAACAGACAAAATATTTGATTCCAATTTAAGCAATGAAAGTGCCATAGTCGCTATTAATTTTTAAGGACCCCCATTTTGAGTCCATTTTGAGATTGGCATCATTTTCATTTTATTTTCTCCATATTATAGAGTTACTAGCTGTCGCTAATTAAAAGAGGAATGTACCATGGTCAGTAATAATCTGTAACGGTTCATGCTTTGAAATTGGTTGGAAAAACAACAATCTTGGCAACAGTATCAGTAACAGAAATTCGATCAGTATCAGTTACTGTATTGTCAACAAAAATGTCAGTAGGCTACTACCAACAGTATCGGTAATGAAATCAATATAGCTAACAGTATTAGCTATCAAAATATTGTATGGTAACATTTTAATTAATATTTTTCTGTCATGTCAAGTACCGGCCATGACTTAAGTTAAATTCAAGAGCTATAAATTTAAGTTGAAAACTTTAAAATTAAATTAAAGTTAAATTTAGATTTACAACTTCTTTGTGAACAGGACCGGTAATGGGCCATTAACATTATTTTCGTGAGCAACTTAATTGGTCCTTTTGTAAACCATTAAAGTTTAGATAAAACATACGGTTACCTTACTGAGTAGACAAACGTACAAGATGACCGTAGTGAGAAGAAAAATATACAAAAACAGCTAACAAAAACTTGGGAAATGCTGAGAGACTCACAGCTATGATTCTCAGAAAAGGTGTTGTATTTCCACAAAAGTCTATTTCCCGCCTAATAACACTTATTAAATTGTCGTACATTTTTACAGTGCAATCTTTTGGATCTCAGAACGTTTTGCGGCTGGAATCCTAGCGTTGGCTCTTTCAACATTTCTATTGTTCTTAATTAGCTCAATTTAGGAAAAATTATACCTGTAACAATATATAACATATTTTCTTGGCTTAAATTATTTTTGTAATAAATGATATTTTTATTTACCACTGAAACCATTGATACATTAGACGTAGAAAAAGCAAAATAAGTGGTCACAGTGAAATTATCATACGGAAAAATTTTAATTTAGAATAATTGTACTCCAGTTGTCATCATCTTTCATAACATGGGCCACGAATCCGTATAAAATCAGTTTACAGGACAATAATAGGATAATGGTACTGATATAACTG
>JAHWFP010139809.1:3181-17622 GCA_023313725.1 Lithobius niger | reverse complement strand
TGAATATAGAAAACTGTTCAAATGAGTGGAAGGTTGCCTTTATGTATTTTCTATCGTTGAGGGCTCATTTAAAGAATACTAACTGGAGATTTGCGTACTGAAGTTTTAGTGACACTTCCATCCTTGCAGCTTTGACTTTGATTAAAAATTAGAACACTATAATTAGGATGGTTGATAATTAGATATATTATTTAAGCAGTAGTATTCATATTTTCTCGTATGGCAGACTGGAAAATTGTTTTTCTGGCACCTGGGACGCGCACCTTCGTGGTTATGGTGGTGGTGGTGAACCGGGCCCAGGGTATATTTAACCCTTTAGGAACTTAAAGGGCACGGTAGTGTTTATATATTTCAGACACTTGGTTTGTTTAGCAGCCTCACCTTTATAATTTGTAATAATTTGTTGTCACATAATTTCGTTTTTGACCAGCTGTTTACCATGGACCCACATGCTGTAATTTGCAAATCAGTGATGGTCCATGGACCACATATTTAGTACCAGTGGTAAATTGGATATGTTGTTTCCTACTTTGCGACCAACTTGCTACAAACTTGTTTTTTTTTCTTTTCTGTCCTTCAGTTGTTATTAAAGGTTAGGTGTTGCCCTTCCCGAATTTCAATGGTCAGGGAAATGGTTTCACCGGGAAGCAAGTTTCAAATGTAGGTTGGTGTTTGGTTTCTGTATTAAATTACTTTTCTTTTCGTATGGTCTTCTTGTTGTGAGTTTTAGATTAGTTTAGTTACATTTACTCAAATTTCACAGGATGGGGAAGGTGTTGATTTCATTATGGCGAAAAATGGGTATAGTTGGCCACCTAGCAAAACGCTAAAGCTCATAACAACTCTCTAACTTTGGTCGTAAGTACAATAATATTAATTTTATGTTGACTATTAAAAATAAGAGCTATGTGAAAGCATGAGGACATTTTTTTTTTACTTTATGAACTTACATAGTAAATGCGATTACAATACTTAAAGATCTTGATTTCTTCCCTTTTTTTTATTTAGGTACATCTAAATTAAAACTTGGATATTTATTCTCATTACATAAAAAATGTAATAGCCAGTGCCTAATACCACGATAGTAAAATATCCCATCATTACCTACTCAGTCTTGTGTAAATGGATGCCACATTTTGAAAATTATTAAGTAGCAACAATCTGCCAACAAAACTTTTCCCTCTCGGAGTCGAGGTGTTGAAGACCTGAGGGGAAGGTTGGTGCATTTTTCAATTTTAGGTATTAAAGTCAAAAAATTGCTTACCAGCAGTGTATTGTAAAAAAGGTTTCCAAGAAAAAAAAATTAATTTTTTACTATCACTAGATTATAGTATTTTACAGGTTCAGGATTAACGATTTGCCTTATTTATCATACTTGATTAACAATAAATTAGTACAGTCTGGTGGCTAGATATCAGCATATATTATTGACAATAATACCAACCAGATATACCTTTTTTATTTTATTTATTTTTTTATTAATTTCTTTGAGCCTTAAGTCAGCTGAAGGAATTTAATGCTTATTTTGGCTGAACCGTTTCAATTTTGAACATTACCAGACTTTTTTGAGAAGAAGAAGAAATATCTAGTAAAAGGAGAGCCCAACCCGGAGATTTGAACTGGGAAACCTCCGATCATCGTAGGGGCCGAAAGATTGTCCAGAATTGACCAGTATAGTTCCCATAGCCGCTGAAGGAGCATGGTAGCCTCTCACGCTACCCTAGCTGGCAGTCCTGGCGGGGACTTTGTCAAGATCCCATTTCCAGGTATTCGACCATATCTACAAACGTTCAGCAACCGTGCTGAGCTCTCTCACCGCTCAGCCACGATGCCACAACAGACAGACATAACAGTGGCAACAGAACCACTGAAGTCTGCATTTAGTGCCGGAGCTGTTTGTAGACGTAAGTTCTCTTGTGTGACTGGGCAGGAGATATCTTATTAATGTTAATGACGTTTTAATTACAGAAGAATATCGATAGTAATAAATAAACACGTTTACTCCCTCCTTTATTCTAAAACCCTTTACTTTCTAGATGATTTTCCGTGGAAACTGGATTATCAACTTACCAAAAGATTTTAAGGCCACTCACTTATTGGAATCCTATCCACTTTCCCAAAAAAATCTAACAATGGAAGGAAAGTGATGGGATAGATAAAAGAATTCTGTATTTAGGATTTGGGTTTGTATTTCAGCAACGTACGCATCAATTGACAAAAAAATTCAATTCAATCCAGAGAAAACACTAAAGTGGCTAAGCTTCTTTAAACATCTTTATTTGAGTGTATAAAATTATCTATGGAACGGATTTTTTGGAGGTTTTTATGTTTTTTGGCGTATGAGATGTGCTGTCATTCAATTCCCTGCTGTTCTCTTAGATAGGGCACTCTATTATTAACTGCATGAGTTAAAACCAAAAAAATAATAACGGCCTAGGTAGCATGTAATTAAACGATGGTTATTTATTTTGTTTGTGTATGGCTGCATAAAATTTCGACAATGCATAGGGTCCCAGGTGCTAAGTAAGATCAAGAATTTATAGGGTTGGGGAGGAGAATTTGTAACTCTAAAAAGTCACTATTGAAACGTCCTAGACCCATTCCAGTTAGTTCCACCACAGTTTTCAGAGGGCGTCAGTTGTTCCAGCTGGTAATTTTGGCACTTTTTTCAGCCCAACTCTAAAGTAAACTAAATTACAACTAAGCTAAAATAAATAATAATTAAATGCAACCTAGTTTCGTTTAGGTTAGTTTAATTTCAGGCTGAAAACTGAGTAGAAATTCCCGCATAAAACTTGTGGCGCCCTCTATAAACTCAGACGGAACTAATTGGAATAGATATAAGACGTTGCAGTATGGGGGCTCAGTCAAAAATTCTCCTCCCCAACCCTATAAATTTTTGGTAATATTTAGACTACGTCGTGTTGATTGCAGTAAAGATGCTACAATTGATGCATGCAGCTGCAAGTACACTTAACAGTGTACGATACAATTTTTTATGTGCGCATTCTGTTGTTTGCAACGTCAAGGTTTCATCACTCTACCATCTATAGATATGTGATAAATACCTCCTAAACTATTTGTTGCTGAAGAAGCCATAAACCAGAAATTAATTACTTGCGTCAGTATATTAGCACTAGCAACCAGCCGTTACGGAAACTAAATTATAAGTAGATGCAAGGAAGGAAGAAGCGCTTCAAGTCTTGCTTACCGTAAACATCACCCGTTTAATGACCGCTTTATACTATCAGTGTATTATACTTTATGACAGAACCATCAATAGCTTTGTCCCCACGTGGCTCAGTTTCACTAAAAACAACTATGAGCAAATCCAGTTTACTTTCTTGAAATTCTATTTTGAAAGAAAGAGCGACATGGAGTATATTTTTCGAGTCTATCGTAGCCAACGTTACACAGCAATAATCCTTTATTTTTACATCTGTACTTTAAAACCACGCGTGAATAAAAATGAAGATGCATTATTGTAATACTTGAATCTTTAATTGTATTAAAATACTGATATCGAGCTTGTATACGCGCGGAACAGTGATGGTAGGCGATTTGACCTTGGCCAGGCTAAATTAATGTTCCAATGGATCGTTCTGTCATCATGTAAGGAAGCTATCTGGTGCTTCACGGTGCAAGCAAGGATGCAGGTACATCGTAATTTACTATAAATTTGTTAAATGGAGTTCTGTCGGTTTGCGTTGAGCAACGAAAAACAGAAAGACATTCGATTCGATTGTAAAAACAAGAAAGAGGTACGTGGCTGACAGATTAATCTGATAAAATACTGTGTGGTCACTTAATCCGTGTTAAGGAGGCGTGATTGGCTCTTTACTAATTTCCATTGGTTATTTGCCGTTAGAAATTTGCGAAGGTATATTCTCAGGTAAAAACCTACATAGAGTAATTGTAAATTAAAAAAGCTCAATCATGCATGAAAGTAATTACGACCACTTATTGTACATCTGGCTGCTTCGGGTCGCGACCAAGAATGAGAAAGGAAACCTAGTGTAATATTAACATAGACAATTTAGCATCAGGCCTTATTGGCCCTCCTTCATGCACTGCTAGTTCCAGTCAGTGCATCAGTTTGAGCTGTTGTTGCATCTGGGACAATCTGGGTCAAAACGGATCAATAGTTCTAATTGGGTCAGTGGCCAGTCTGGGTGGTGGGTTAGTTCGTTACTGGAACACGGGCCACAAAAAAATAGACCCATTCTATCTCTGTCTGCCCCTCCCAGTTTTTGTCAGATATGCTACTTGTAATGTAATGGTGGCTTTTCATACGTAATATCCCAAGCGCTAAGGAAATTATTGATAATTTTTTTCAACTCGAGTGTTTTGGCCCCTATAAACTCACGAGTGCTATTTAGGCAGACATTAATTTCCCGAGTGCGTAGCACGAGGGAAATAATCTGTCAATAAATAGCACGCGTGAGTTTAATGGGCCAAAACACGAACTAGTGTTTGAAAAAAATTTGATAATTTCCAATATCTCGCGGGGTATTTAGTTAGAGAATTACACGTCATATTTCAGTATTCAGCACTCTAAATTTCGTATGCAACATTTAAAAATTTTATAAAAGTCGCGCTGCCGTCCAAATATCGGCGCTCCGATTGGCACTACGGCCGCCAGAAATAAAATGGATATTCGCCGCCGCTGAAGAATTTTTCATTGGCGTACACCTCCAAACTTTTTACTTTAAACAATTCTGTAATAATAAATTAATAAATGCAGTACATAATTTTATTTTCTAAAATTGCAAGAGTGAATAAAAAAACAATCAAATACGGACTGTAGTGGAGCGTAATGAATTTCAAAACGGTGTTCAGAATTTGTTGCTAGGTTACGTCGACGTTGGGCCTAACAACACAGGCGGATTAACGGGTTTCGCCACCGGCTTCTACGTGTGATTGCAGGCGTTGCTAGGTTACGGAAATGAACGACATAGTGCGTATTTTGAATGAAAGGCCTTCCGGGCTGTTACGGGTAGGAAAATACATACTTTTATTTGAAATGAATTCAACAAACGTATTGTAACTTGTCAACTGTGTAACGTTTGAAGCGAGTGACTGCCAAAAGCGTATCAACTTCAGAAAGTGTTCGCCATGTTTTCCACGGTTTAGCATTACGCTGCGTCGACCAATGAAAGCTGCAGGATATTACCTGATTTAGTTTTAAATTTAGCCAATGAACATCGACTTACAGTGATAATCACGCAGTAGCTTTTGAAAGCTACTGCGTGATTATCACTGTAAGTCGGTTGTGATTGGCCAAATTTAGCACACGATCAAGTGATAAATTTGGGTCAGGGAACTTCTCAATCTAATTCTAGTGCAAAAGGAGACAGCAGGGCTGGAGCCACTAATGCTGTTTCCAAATATAAAGAACAGATTATTTGAATTTACCCACTAAAATTGTTTGAGATCTCTTCAGAAAGGAACTTAAGTCCACCCTGTCTTGACCCCGCCAAAAGGCAAGAATGGACACAGACTGGACCAACTCAAAAGGTAGAAAATTCCAGCTGTGACAACCCTCACCGTAAAACAAGTAGCACGCGACCATCCAGGTGTAACCTAGGTTGCACCAATTTACAACACTGACCCCTTGGCCGTATCTCCCGTGAAAGCTTGAAGAAACTAACATCAACAGGAAGAAAACCCTTTAAGATCTTAAACGCAAGGATAAGGAAGCTCCACTTTAAGATGACGAAATTCCAGCGGGTACAGTCCAAGGCATTTGAAATGGGATGGATAAGTTAAGGTTCGAAACCCCGGAAGGGAAGCCGTGAAACGGCTCTTGACAGACTCCACATGATCTACGTCCCTTCATAGATACAACGACCAAATCAAGCTGCCATACTCCAGGAGAGGTCGGATATGCACTTTAAAGGCACATACCAGGATCCCAGCGTCACTCGACTTTGCTTAGCCCATTCAACTACGCTTAGTACCTATTTTAAAAGTTTTAAGATATACAGAAACAAACATAAAAGATGCCTTAGGGAGCCAACACGTTCATTTGCCATTTGGACAATTGTCATTTAGACTTCACAGCTAGTCCAGCTCTGTATAAAATTAAAGTTGTCATTTTCTCGTAAAGTCTGAGTTGTTTTTCAGTTGTGTTATTCTGTTTTATGCACGTTGTTATTGTACCCAAGCTGAATGGCTGAATGCACCATCCTTGCCGTCCTTTTCGTTCGCCACGCTAGAATGAACACATCAAAACAAGTCGAAATCTGGTAGCACACATTCCTCTACCAAACAAACAGGGTATTACGTAACGTAGATTTGTGCCATGACAGATGTTTTTAACGACCATAACCGACATTCTTGATGACGAATTTCCTTTTAGGCTTTAGAGAATGTTTGCCCTACTAACTGTCAGTACTAATAAATACCGCATAATTAGGTTTCTTACGGTCGCTTGGTAAGCCGATCTTGTGTCAGCCTCAACATTGAAGTAAGTGAATAATGAAAGTCTGTAGTCTACGTGTATGGCTAAAGCTTCATATTTTTTTGGTTTTCGATACTCTACGATGTCAGTTCATAATTGGATATGGTGATGTGGGTTTGTTCTCTGCTCAACATTTTTGTATACACATGAATATCGTAGAAAACGGGGAGAAAAAGTTTACTCCGTGTTATTTATTGATACTTGCTGTAGATCAGCATGTGGTTATCCACTATGTTGTTTTCAGGTGATATAGTGAAGTAAAAACCCGATATACTTCGTAAAAAATCCCATTATCCACAGGATGGAATTTGAGCACTGGTTTACTGAAACCAGCTTTTTCGAAAGTAAAACTTGTTTTGCAAGATCGCGTCATTAAAGTCATACGCAACTAAGCAAACATTAGCTTCATAATCAGCAGGGCGAAAGAACTTGCTACACCAATGCGAAACATTAGGACGTCACGACAATATTATAAAAAATTAAACCTGTTGTAGAAATATGGTGCAATCCTAATACGAGTCAAGAATCATTTTATTTAATTTTTGGTCACTTCCGTTTCACTTTTTAAAATAGTGTCTTAATTCACGTTGACCAACTATGTCTAACGTTCAGACATTCAGTTTCGGCAGAAGATCCCATCACACTTATTGATGCAACAGGGATTAACGCTTTACTTACTGTGGTGTAGTTGACTACTGAGAAATGTATACGGGTTAATTATTAAGGCTTTCAATAAAACTCAAAATTTCGAGGCGATTTCCTTATGTAAACATGGGATGTGATCAGAAAACTTCTCACCCGATTTTTTCGAGTTTCGTAAAGTTACAAAAAAATTTATGTTCTTTGGTAAATTGCAGCAAAGGTTATCTTTACTTAAATTCTACAGAATTAATGATTTAAAAATATTGGAATACATCGTGTAGTTATACAATAATTACTATGTCATACACGACATGTGGCCTTTGAAATCGCTGGCAGCATCTGTGTATATCTCCAAGACAGCATTAGCAAGTGCAAACGAAACTAGGTTGCAGTGTACTCACTAAATCAATGGCCTGTGTTAAAGTACTTTCTATACCACTCTTGTTCAGTTTCATAAGATGCATAAATAAAGTCGTGCCGTGTATAGCGTTATTGATGATTACAAAATCCTACAACATCATCTACGAAACTCGAACCTCGATATTCAGTTAAACTCGACTCGACGTGACTAACTGAGTCTTACTACTCCTTCTAAATGTGCATATACTATTTTTATTCTATGACATTCTGTGTTTTGTTATGATGTTTGGTCTACTTTCCGTCTTTTCGCAAAACTCCTACCGGTACCAGGAATAAGGAGCAAACACATATTTAGAAATGTAGTGCCATTCAACCATCGTTTGGTAATCAAGAGCAAGATGACCCGAGATTGGAAGGGGGTGGTGGAAGAGTGGAAAATAACGCTTCCTCCAACCGAAAATCAAATGCCATTTGTGTGTACTGCCACATGTTTAGGTAGATTTTGCCACGTTCTATCACTGCCTGCCGCTACTGCAAAAAGTTTACCATCGCCACCACTAGTGACTTGGTTTTCATGCATACCACCAACTGCAGCTTGTGTAAACTTTCAGAATTGTGAATTCCTCATACTTGAAGCTCTTTACCACTTTAAGAGAGAACCTTTTGTGTTTGAGATTTAGTTCAGAGCATATACAACACTTTACTACTGCTAGAGTTTCGGGTAAAAAAAAAAGTTGCCAACTCAGGTGCATAATGTGCACACAGATACTTAAGACTGTCCTTACTCCCCGTTCCTACTACAAATCTTTATGAACTCCTGGTATCAATAAACGACTGAATGCGTAGAATCAGATGAGGCATTAAAAATGCAACTTTACCAAGATGTTTTATGAAAAAATTTGCCAACTTAGGTGCACAAATGTGCACACAGAGCCATAAGACTGTCCTTACTCCCCGTTCCTATCAGAATTCTTTATGAACTCCAGGTATCAATAAACGACTAAATGTTTAGAATGAGATGAGGGACTAAAAATGTAACTAGACCAGGACGTTTTAAAATCACACGAAATTTCAAGTTCTGCGTCCCACAACTACCAACTGTGAAGACTTGGACTTGGTCCAGTTGTTTTCTCAGAGGAGCACATCAATTGAGAAAGCAAATAGACCAAGGCCGTTTTGAAATCACACGAAATCACACAAAATAACAGTAATGCACGTGCCCTAATTGTCATAGTTGTTGGATAGAGAGGAATTGTCTGTTCTCTTGTCGAGCATGTGTAGCTATTTAATAGTTCTTTAAATTCTTTTTTTTTTTTTACATAAGCCATACATTACATTAAGCAAGAAAAATAGTCGCACAAGAAAAATAAAGTGGACATGTGATTTACATCAGGGGCCATACAAGGGAACGTAAAATCCTCTCCCTCCCCGTCCCCCAAAAAATATTTATTTATGTCAATGAAAACGTATCGAATTTGCACCTATTTACGAACAAACAGTCTTTGTTGCATCCGGAAGTGCAGTGAAGACCAGTGTGCGACCATTTAGATGCAAAACCTTTCCTGGATGCTACGACGGGTGTTTGTTTATATTTTCTGAAGGCATTTTCATTTCTATGGCCACCAGCATCCTCGTGGTATTGTTGCAATAAACATGCATTTTCAGCTTATATCCTTCCAATTTCAACTTACACCTCGCGGTAGGTGTTGTTTTAACTGTCCATTTTCAACTTATACCTCGTGGTAGTTATCGTTGTACCTGTCCATTTTCAACTTACACCTCTCGGTAGGTATTGTTTTAACTGTCCATTTTCAACTCATTTTGCTTGCGCTATTAAAATTGTTGTAACTCTCCGGTTAAGTTATTTGTACGGTGGCTACAACAATGAAAATGAGAAAACTATGGTAATAATGAAAAAAGAACTTGGTCTAGTTGTGTTTTCAGTGCCTCAAATTATTGGTGGCAGCATGCTCGTTTTGTATTTTACTTATTCTCATATTACATCCATAGGTAACGTGTATCACGAGATGAAATCACTGCAAACCTGGCTTCCTTTTACTGTCGCAAATTTGGTCATCGCACTTTCTAATGCTGGACAGGTTGAAAAACTAGCTTTTGATGGCGTCAGTCTTGCCTACAAGCCTGTGTCTCAAGCACTTGAGGCTGCAGCAAAGGCGAATTATGGCAATCAATTGGTGAATCGATTTATCCTAAAATTAGATAAGAAGCTGCAGGATATTTTAAGTGGGCCCGAACTGGACTTATCACTGGTAAGACTATAAAATCAAATTGTGCACATTTCAATGTGCTCAATGTAGAGTGCCTATCAATCACCTTAAATTTGTGTGTGATGCAAACCTTTTTTCAACTTACTTACTGATGATTGTCGCCATCTTGATGGTGTTCGTCGTCGGTTCCATCTTCCGCATGACATTGCGCGTCAGTTGGGCGATAAGTCTGTCCTCCTGTCCGGTGTTTTTCAATTTTTGCAGGAGGTACAGATGTATGACAAGATTTAGATTAGGGGTTTGAATAACATCTCTGTAATGTGTGGTGCAGTGGCAACCCGGACCACTGCACTGTGACTGAGGTTGGCGCTGATGACCAAGTTGTCGACGCGCCATTAAGCCTCAATCCCCCCCCCTTCTTTCAATGCAAACCTTCTTACAATGGGATACTTTCGACAAGAATAAACAAACATTACCTTAACATAACATTGTGTTAACGTTTATTCTATGTGGGGCTTTTCATCTAGTGTATAATAAGTTGAGTAAACAATTATTAATCGAATAACAACAGATCTACAAAGTTTCCTATCATATCAATGTTATAATCAATCAAACTAATAAATAGACCCGAGTTTGAGAATAAGGAGAACATGTGGTCATTGTTGAGAACATTGTGGTTATAGACTAGCTGCATGGATGGTAATGTGAGCCAAACGTGATATAAACGATTTTTGGCTAGATATCAAAATAAGGGCAGCATTAATGTGTGTGGCTGTATAGCAACGGTATGAACTGCAGCTTTAAAATTAGGTTATCCTCCACTTTTGGGCACACGAGAAAGATGAACTAAAACCTAAAATTATAGAAAATAAAAAGAAATAGTTCAGACAGAATACATTCAAAGATATCGCTACAGGGAACTAGTGCCAAAGAAGTCGTGGTGACGGTTATCATTCATAGACTGATGGGGTTCGGTATCAAAGCAGCAAATGACACTGCCAGTTGTCCGAAGGTTTGACGTTGTTAGTGAGCATTGTTGATGGAAAGAATTAATGTTTTTATTAAAAGCTAGTAATTAGAATGATCATCAAGAAGAAGCCAGCCAACATGATGAAAACTATAGAAGTCGTTGGTATTTCCTCTATGTATCAATTAATATTTGATCATCTACCTTTAACAATTAACTTTACAGTTCATTTTAAATCTCGGATTAAAATCTGAGATTAATTTTTCTGTACTGTTTGCACTCCAGCTTAGGCTCGGTCTTTTTAGCATAATGTGAAGGAGAGAATCACTGACATGATTACTGCTAATCACATTTACTGCAGCATTGTTCTGCAACCAGCCTGCATATACGACAGCTATAACCAGCAAATAATAATGGCATTTTTTTTTATATTTCTCCCATTAAGTACTATGTCATTAATAAGTGCCTTATTAAGTGCTTTAGTACCTTATAAGTACCTTATTAAGTGTCCTTATTTAGTACTATTTCCTGAAACTTAACTATGGTGAATTTGAACTTTAAACTGTTTCAAGTGGCGTAAGAAACAATTTCTTTTTTAAATTGAGTAAACCGCCACCCTAACCCCGCCCACATATGCACCAAATCCAACATACCATTTCAAACGAGTCACTGAAGCGAGTTCAACTTTAACCCTACTTTTTTCAGACTCCTTGTTATAAACTGTTGTTCTATGAGTATTGTTGTCCTGTCATTGATATCAACAGGTGGTCAGGTGGCTCGATGGTCGCATGGCCGTCTCTTGCCCTGGAGGTCCAGGTTCGATCCTGACCTCAGCCACTCCTAGGCATTTTCGGGATGGAAAGGGCCCTGTGGTGTCTCATGACCATGTTGATTGTTCCATGTCAAAAATACTGGATTTTTCGTTTGGATTTCTCCAGCAAAATTCACCGTCTCATCGTCATGGAGCACATAACCCAGTTTGGGTTCGTTATCCCTAAAACCCAAAACAAAACAAAACGAAATATCAACCGTTCGGAGATAACCAGTAGGGCAGATAACTGGGTTTGGGTTCGGCTCCCTTAAGCAAAAACAATGACAACAACAACAACAACGACCGTTGATACGCGCATGACGTTTAGGCATCTATAGGCATTTTAAACTATAAATGTACCCTTGTGGTAGTGATCGAGTGCGATAACAAGTATGGATTATTTTTTTTCAAAATGTCCTGACAAAGTAATGGTTATAAGACGGATTTTGTAACAGTGGGCCAGTGCAAGTGATGTTATGCCGATTTTTGGTAGAGCGACGTCCCGAGGAGGCGTGAAGTCGCGCGTGGACGTTCTACAACTTAGAGGACTGCCAGAAATATGCATTAACTCGTTTACATCGGTCCATTTTTGCAAAATCCGTGCTATAATCGTCTTATAACTCTATACTTTCTTTTCGTGTAGCAGCGCTGAATGGAAATTCCGTTGTTCTCATTTCCCAGTATTTCTTAAGCTCGAACAATAATCGAGCAATAAAACCTTAACAGTATGCTTTGATAGGATGTTCTAGCGTCGTATTGTCACAATAATTTTGTTGCTGACAGACGGGGTAATTTCCCATTTCCCTGGTTCATCGACGGTGAAATTCTAAATTACGCAAGTCTGTTCCATCGCTCAATGCTTTCACAATACACTTCGAAAAAACATTACACGTGGTTCATTGCTACTAAAGTTTCATAGTAGCCCGATGGGCCATATCTTATTTCCCATGTTTGCTGAAGGTGGACTTTAGAATCGAGCAACAGTGCCGATGAGGCAGCTGTTGCAGTTGTTAAGTAAGGCAATGTTGCAGTTTTAAAATGCAATATTGCAGGAAACTTCAAAGTAGCGATCTGAAGTAGCATATTCCTTTACAAAGATGAGAGATATTGTAAGAATTCTAAATGGGTGCGAAAGAAGTGTGCAAAATAAGTGTGCAGAATACAAAATACACACAATTCGCTGTGGGCATATTGATAAAGGCATTGCATCTGTAATATGGGAACAGGTTGGGCTACCAGGTCACACCACTCCGTGGAAGTATTTTATGAGCGACTACATCTTCCTGAAGCGGCTTTAATCGACGGCCGCCATTGTTTTTGTAACCATTTTGGATATCAACAAGGCACTCTGCTGCCAAAAACGTACAATCGATTATCTGCGTTCGTTCTGCGGCGAACTCAAGATAGGCCGCGCACACTTTAATGTATGATTTTTCACTGATTGGTTGTTGTACTCTTTTCTTTACATGAAAGAAGTTCAACAGCTTTGCCGCATTATTTTAACAATAGTCGTTTTAACAATACTCGTATTAGCCGTGCGATGTACCTAACATTATGGTTGCAGAGTTTGTCACCAAGCCTCTTGCTCTGGACCATGGTCTGGCATTGATGGTATTCAGCAGCTGGAGCTATAGTTTGTTCCACATTATGTTTGCAGAAAACTGACTGTATCATGCCACGTTTCCTTCCATTACGAGTCCAAAAAACACATAAATATCCCACTCGTAGACTCTAACAGCAACTGTGCACAGTCTACAAGTGTGATATCTACACGTTTTGCACTCTTAGTGCAAGGAGACGTGTCGTCATGCAGTCAGTTTCCTGCAAACATAATGTGGAACAGACTATAATTACTGACTCGCTGTCAGCGCTTCCGTTCCTGCAGAGCCACTTTAGGTTGAACCTAGGTCACATCCTTGTGCTGGAGATTAACCTGAAGTTGCTGGGTGTCATCCTATCTGAAATAGATTTGAGGGTGAGGTGGGTCCCAAGTAATTCTGGAATTATGGGTAATGAGGGTATGATCAGCTGACCCGTACAGTTGACAGGCCTGTGATAGTCGTCCCACCCAGTGGTGGTGATCTTCGTTTGGTAATCAATGCCTATGTTCGCTCTTTTTGGGAAGAGGTGTGATTCATGGCGGTGAGTGGCAGTGATACACCTGTCGATCACACTTTCTGCCTCGAGAGTCATCAGTTGTCCTGTCCCGGCTGCATACTGGCCACATGCCTTCGAGTGGCTACAGATTTGACGTAGGTGTGGAGTCGGGCTCAAAGTATTGGTGTAGGTTTGGACGAAATGACATTGTTCACTTCCTGGTTGATTGTCCATTGGTTGCTCAGCAGAGAGAGAGGCTGCTGTCTGTTGTGGGTACAACCTCAGACCTGTTGGATCTGCTTGGAGCATTCCCACGTACAATGATACCTAACTGCTGGGTCTTGCACGTGGTAGATGAATTTTGTGCAGATACAGGGAGATTTGCCCACTTTGAATTTTGGGCTACCCTGTTAGTTAATGACAGTGTTGTTATCTAGTTACTAATCACTGTTCTTTTGTTGTTCTTTGGTTTGTGTAGGGTACAAGATTCCAGCTGTGTTTGTTTGTCCCGTTATGGAGCATGAACCCAAACTGGCTTATCTGCCCATAACAACTAGAGGGACAATTTAGCAAGAGAAATCCAATCGAAAACCCCAAGCTCTTCCAGCTGTGATTTACTATCTTAATAATAGATCCCGTTTGCATAAAAATATAGACACCGGAAAAAACATGACGTCATCTGTACTTTGCCTCTTAACAGAATAAAGATTGTCGAGCGTCACACTGCGGGTGTCATTAGAATACGGATTATCGAGATTCCCACTGCTGACACTTGCACACACACATGCATGTGATTTCCCGTTAGCAGTCGCCCAAACTTTCATTAGATTTACTTAGGTCCAGGGTTAAGAGACATAGAGGCCTACATCCAGT
>JAHWFP010139807.1:0-17264 GCA_023313725.1 Lithobius niger | reverse complement strand
ACACTTTTTGCCTGATGAAGGTAGTGGATGTTCTCTGTAAGCATATTATACTACCGAAAATTCGCTAAACCAATCATTGTTTTTGGTTGTTTCTTTTCTGGCATAGCGTTAATCCTCTTTTCACGATTTCTTTAGCCAGAGTGAAATGAGCCTGTCGGCTTTCAAAATAGATGAATTTTAGGTTAGTGAAATTTGTAAATTCGGGTGGGGAACCAAATTATTGTTAAATATTTGATTTAACTTGTCTAGTTAAGGAAGGACTTAACTTTGTTTTGGGTATTACGGTTAACCTTGTAAAAATGGATTCAGCCATTTAGTTAAGAAGGGACTTGACTTTGTTTTTCATTTTATGCTAGTAGTTGGTGGTCTTAATTTATTCGATCTGGACGAATTTTAAACGACAGACCCCAAGCCTAGTGGGTTGTTTGAGCGTTACGATGCTAAACTGGGTACGTGGCTCTAGTACATGCAGCGCTTAAATAATTTTATTAAGGTGAAAAATAGCCAATGATGATCGGGTGAACGTGTTATTGGTAAGCGTGGGTAGAGACATGTTCGACAGAATCGTAAATTTTCTAGCCACAGCCTTAGCAAGAGCAATCACGTACGATGCTCTTGTAAATGCAGTTTTGGAAAATGTTGAGCCACACCCTAGTGTTGTTAGTGAGCGTGTAAATTTTTTTAGGACTAACCAACTGTAACATCCTATTTTCACTCCGCCAACGTGAATATGATGTTATCGCAAAGAAAAATATTTTTTTTCCCCCCCGGATTCAATCTTATTTGTGCGAGACCAAGAATTCAAAAACAAACCAAGTACGAAAATAATCAACAAACATTTATTTAAACAAATCCTAGCAAGTTAGTAGTAATACAAATTTCCCCTTGCGGGCCACTCCAAGAGTTATTCTGCGTTCGTTCGAAACCAATATTTATATTAGTATATAGCATTTCATTCGTCAATAGGCGAGAGAAAATTAATTTCCTCGTTTGATTATGTTAATAAATAAATATGCTAACCTTTCTCCGTAAAAAGTTGATAATAAATATCTTCTGTTTCTTTACAATAAATATTCCTCCTTCAATCCAAAATATAATCAATCTATTCTTTGTTATATTTCTACTAGCATCATTTTATCAAACATGAAGCTTTTAAATAAGTGCATTTCACACGCAAATCCAACAAGAAGCATAGCTTCCTCTTTCCCTGGACTGAATATTTTATCGGAGTTTAACGCCCATAATTCATTCGATTAATTCTTTCCCTTCACCATATTTGAAACATAACTCACTAAGAAGTACATATAAATATAAATAATTTTACTCCGGAGATTAATTTCGGTTCGGTTTGGCTGGCTTAATGGCGAAAAGTATTTACGCAATTCACGACACAGTTAAATGCTGACATTTGACAGTTGTTTTACTCACGGACCACGATGAACGGTAGAAGCTTGGAGATTAGTCTGACACAACGGCAGTCACAGTTCAGGAATGCATTCGGGCCTTTAGTCCACCGGTGGATACAAACGATATTTACGTAGACGGCTTTTTATCACCAACTTCGTTTGACCAAAGTGACAGTTCCGACAAACAGCGCCTGGATACACCACTCTTGCTTCGAAAGCGCCTTTCTCTTAGTTAGCGTTGACCCATCAATTCTTTCTAACATCTTGACCAAAACGACCAGCATATCAGACTGTTGTTGTCGGTTATCGCAAATTCATTGCAGGTGATTTCTTTCAAAATGGCGACACATGCCTGTATTTGTCTTTATCCATCATCTTGCTCTCTTTATGACATTGCGACGAAGGACAGTTATTGAGCAACTCAACGAACTTCAACAAGATTGTGAGGCCACTCCTCAATCCAACATCGACGGACTGAAACAAATTGCTGCATCACAGTCGTAACCGCCAGCCAAAAGAACATGTTTTTCCACACAGCGTCAGTGACGTCTTCAACGCCACCACACACCAAAACCGGAAGTAGATAGCGCCATAGCCAAACTCGAAACCGAAAAATGCCGTAGCCAAACCGAAACCAAATATTGTAGTTTACAAAAACGAAAATTAACACATGAACACTCAAAGATTAAATAAAGTAATGTTATATCGGCGTTACACATCTCCCCCACCCACTCACGACTTTCTATTTTTGAGGGTTAAAAGGGCCGAATGAAGTTTATGTTGAGTCGCTCCACGAGGTCGCAACACTCTGCGAGTGGTGGTACCAACTTCAGAGTCCTCGGATGACTCATCAGTTTCTGACTTTCTCCATGTCATCCTCGGACTGCACGGAAGACGCCACATACGGCTTCAATTCTTGCACATGAAATGTCCCCTGCATTACTTTACCAGTTACACTATCGCTCAGCTTCATGGTAACTGGAGAACAAACCTCATGCACGGCATATGGCCCCTGCCACCGCGGTGCCATTTTCTTAGCGAATCCCTTTTCTTTATCTGAGAGAAAATGGGCCTTCTTAAGAACCAGGTCACCTTTAGCAAAAGACAAGTCTCTGTGCTTTGCATCATAGTTTGACTTCTGTCGTGTGGCTTGAGCCGCAATATTCTCTTGAGCTTTATCAATGGCTGCTCTCAAATTTTGAGTCAGCGTGACGGCCCAATCACTAGCTTTAGGCATCTTAGCTAGCTCAGCTTCCATAGCACTTGTGTCAAATTTTCTCTTTCTAAAGTCAGAAAAGCTGGTGTGAACCCAGTACTTTTGGAAGTTGCTGAACGCAACGCCATACAAATAGCAGGGAGGTTCGTGTCTCACTCTTTATGCGACTTTACTATGTTGGTGGTAATCATACCTCTAACCGTTTTTATCGTCCTCTCCGCAAGATTTGGTTTAGGGTGGTAAAACGGAGGTATTCTTACGCTTAATCCCAAACATACTGCACATAGGTTTGAAAATCTTTGAAACAAATTGTCGGCCATGGTCCGACACAATGGTACTCGGAATTCCAAACCTAGGAAAAAACTCCTTCACTAAACAAAGAGCAACTGTTTGAGCTGTAGCATTCATGATGGCAAACAATTCAGGCCATTTCGTCAAATAATCGACTACTATAAGCACGTATTGCTTCCCTGACTTGCTTTTGGGATAAGGACCTGCCAGATCGATCGCGAGTGTGTCTCCCGGTTGAGGCAAATGTCTCTGCGACATCACAAAGCCACGATGGGGGGCAGTTTCAGATTTGTGCAATTGACATTGATGGCACGCACGTACGTACCTTGCAACATCCCTACTCATGCCGACCCAAGTGTAAGTCTGTCTGATCTTTGCCAAGGTCTTTGCCGCTCCCAGGTGCTCTCCCGCGAGAGAATCATGGTAGGCTGCCATAATTTTGCTACTCCACTCTTTAGGAGCAATGATGCAGTACGACTCTACACCTGCAGGTGTTTGAAACTTCCTGCAGACTACGTCATTCTTCAGCACGCTATAACGGATAAGAGAGGCCACCTTCTTACCCAGTTTATTTGATGGGGGTTCATCTCCTGCCCTCAAACATTTAGTGAGAAGACTGAGCGTCAGATCTCGCAACTGGGCCTCCTTCATCTGTTGCAAAGATGGCGCTTCTATCTCACGCAGTACAGCATTGACTGAAGTTTGACATTTCAGGAATTCTGGACAAGGCGTCCGCAACAAGGTTGATCTTTCCAGGGTTATAAGGGAATTGCTGCAAACGCATGGCCCACCTTGTCAGACGTCCCGTAGGATCTCTGGCTGTTTTAAGCCATTGAAGTGACTTCTGGTCCGTTAACACTTTAAATGTTGAACACTCCACGTATGGCCTCATCTTTTCAATCGCCCAAACGATAGCCAGACATCTCGTTCTACGGCCGAATATTTACGCTCCTGTTTTGAGAGTGCCCTACTTGCACATATGATGGTAGCCAGTTTACCATCCTTCTCCTGCAACAGGACCGCTCCTATGCCTACGGCACTCGCGTCCGTCTGGATGACGAAGGGCTGGCTGAAATCCGGTGCCGTCATAACCGGTGCACTTGTAATGAGGGCCTTAAGTTCCTTAAAAGCCTTCGCACAAGCTTCGTTCCAAACCAACGGACCTCCTTTATCCAGAAGACGATTAAGCAGTTCCGTAATATGAGAGTACCCCTTTATGAACCTCCTGTACCATGAGGTACATCCCTAAGAATTGGCGAACGTGCTTTACCGTTTTAGGCCTCGGGTAGTTCAAGACTGCATCCACCTTACTAAGATCAGGGCGAATTCCAGTTTCTGAAACTATGTGGCCTAACACCTTAGTTTCAGGTAAACAGATCTGTACCTTTTTGACGTTTATGGTGAGGTTAGCTTTCTGCAACCGTGACAGGACTTCTCTTACAGTGCTCAGATGAGTATCAAAATCAGCCGAGGCTATTATGATATCATCGAGATATGCGACTACCCCATCCTTTCTCATATCAATGAAAAGATGATTGACAAGTCTAGAAACCGTCGCCCCACTGTTACACATACCAAACATCATCACCGTCGGTTTAAACAAACGAGCTGGGGTCATAAAAGCAGCCTTGTCTTGGGACGACTAGCTCAAGGGGACTTGCCAATATCCGTTCTGCAAATCAAGAACCGTAATAAATGCCGGCTGTCCCAAGGTATCCAGGAGTTCATCTATCCTGTTTAAAGGATATGTATCTTTTCTGGTAATCTCATTAATTTTCCGGTAATCTACTATCATCTTCCACCCGCCGTCTTTCTTTTTGCGGACGATGACGGGGGCTGCCCAAAGGCCGGAATGCGGAACGATTTGGCCACGACGAATCATGTCATTTAAGATTTCGTCGAGTGCTTTACGCTTTTCAGGACGAAGGTAGTATGGGCTTGATGAAACGGGCTGATGATCACCTGTGTCTAAATGATGTTCTAAGACGTGAGTTAACCCAGGTTCGGGATTAAAGGCCGCTGGAAATTCCTCCAACATATCCCCAAACCTTTTTTGTTGGTCTTCAGTCAAAAGAGCAGCTGAAAGCTTTTCCTTAATGGCTGGATCCAAACATTTAATAAAGTTAACTGAAGTCTGTTTTTGTTCAGATTTATAGAAAGGATAGTGCACGTTAGGCATATCCTTCCAATGCCACAGCTCGTCCGTTCCATCAACTATCGGACCATACAGACCTTTAATGTCACCACCTAACAAGCATTGGTGACCTAACTGTTTTGCAACAACTACGGGGTGGACTACAGTTTTGCCTGGCAATTCAATTTTTGCCATAGCCTAACCATGAGTAGGCAAAGGTGCAGAATTGGCAGACACGAGAGAGTCCTCTAGCTCATTTAATTTAATCCCATTTAACTGAAAGTTTCTAAGAAATCGAGGCCTACTATAGTATAAGGTGCCGCTTCATCCCAGCTGCCTATTACAGTTTTACCACCAACCCTTACAAGAACAGAAGCCATATTGGCTGGACGTGGGATTCTAAAGTTACTTTGGTTTATTGGAGGATTTACTTTATGAGCCCTGCCACCCCCTTTCCCAGAGCTCAGTCCCGGTTTTCCGTCGGTGGCAAATCATTGCTACCGACTGAATTGACCTTCCTCCCCCCATTAACGTTTTTAGTTACCTTGCACTGAAATGAAAGACGGCCTAATTCCCCACAGTTATAACATGTTTTGGTTGCATTCGTATTATCCTTAGACCTAGTGCAACTAGCTACGATCCCTGTATTACTTGACTGAGGTGCAGTAACTACTTTAGGTTGTGATGTTACTTGTTAAGGTGCCGCCGGCCCCAAATATACCTGAATTGCAGTTTGATCTTACAAACCCTCAATTTTACACGCATCAGCAGCTAATTCTAACAGGGAGGTGTAAGATTTAGTTCCTAACATAAGTTTCTTACTATCTGCAAAATACTGACCTTCAGTAATTCATGCTAAAATCGCTTATTTTGGCTTATCATTGCCCAAAACAAAAATAAAATCAATTTTTGTCGTCACCGTGAGTTTTTCCCTCTGTCCGCCAGGCGCGCCACTGTGTCTACACACAGATGCGGCCGCTATCTTGGCTAATCCTCACATTCGCTTGGGCACGTTGAAGTGTCAACGTGTTTTTCTGGCTAGGAGCTCAATATGTCTGACGTGAGTGAATCTGAGGTTAGGATACGCGAAAAGATCAAAGGCGGAAATTTTCCATCATGCACATGTGTCAAAACTCCGCAGGATTTACACCCTTCGTGTAGGAAATGCAGGGAATGTGATTTTGTGAACAAATTCTGTGATCTGTGCGCGTTACACGAGGCGGCGGCTATTACACACGTTCTTCGTGCATGGCGGAAAACCGACAACAAAAGAGCTAATAAAGAAAAGAAGGCCGGTAAGCAAAGCATTGACGATCGTCTAAAATTTATGGAAAATGACCCCGATACTCCTGCTATTTTTCACGATACCCCTAGTGATGTTTCACCACTGGATTTTAATGGTTTCGATCCGTCGGATCAAACGGTTTACACACCGAATTCTTTGGGTGCGGTCGTGATGGCGGCAAGAAACATGGCGGCGGTCACAGCTAATCAGAAAGCCGATGAATCCAGGGCTATTCTCACCAAAGACCTTAATAAATCGTTAGATACGAAAATTGACGTTTTAAAATCCGACCTTTTAGCTTTTGCTGACCTCCTAAAGGCCCATAATGCGGGCGGGTTGAATTTGCAACCGTCAATCCCTACGGCGGCGGACGTTTCCTCACACAGTAACGATCGTAGTTTGACTGGGGATGGCACGGGAAAGCAGTCAAAAACTAGTAGTTCGGCCACCCAAAAGTCGAGCAATTCGGTTGCAGCGAAAGACCACACGATTACCGCCTCCAATTTAAGTAGCAAAGGGGGTAAGGGGGAGAATTGTAGTGAGATTTTTAAGAGTAGCGATGGCAAGACATCACGATCGTCTCACGATAAGCAGATGATAGTAAAGTTGCAGCTAGAGTGGGCGAAACAGCGAGGAAAAGTGGAAAGACGTCCACACCTAGCAGTCGTCATACGGACAGAAAGGATTCCGGAGGCGACCGCAGGGACAGAGCCGACACAGTGGTTAAGTGCAGTAAAGTGTCAAAATCCCAGTCCGCACCCGAGAAAAGGGAGAGCAGACAGGGACAGGGCTCGAGATCGCTTGGCGACAGGGGGCGCCCTGAGCATTACAAACTGGAAGCTCGAGGAGCGGCGCCGGACGGCGATGGGTTCGCGAATTTCCTTGCTATGGCTAAGCGTCTGTGGGTTACGGATGGTGAGAGGTCGCCGCTGAGCGAGTCGGAGAGCAGCGCGTCGCCAGAGCGCAGGAGGTCGCCGGGGCGCCGGAGGTCGCTACATCGCAGCGACGGTCGGCGCTGCACGTCGCCCCGCCGGTCGCGGTCCCTGTTGAAATAAATCCCGTGGGTTGTGGCTGTCATGCACTTAATTAGAAAAAGAACATACCTGTACAATGTCCAAACCATTTTAATCGTTGGGAGAACATGAATTTGAAGTACACAAGGTAAAGCTTAATAAGAAGCAACTTGAACAGGCTTGAAAACAAAAACATAGCGACCACCTCGGTCGCGTTCATCCATGTTGTGTGAGCTGACTAAAACCCGGAAGTGGGTTAACACAAATCAGAAAACCGGAAGTGAAGCTTCCGGCGGCTCAAAATTATCATCTAGGGCCACAGTTATATTATAATGGAATAGATATACGAAATAGGCCTAAACTAGTGAATATTATTTTATCACCTAGATAAACAATATGTCCAATAATAAATAAATGATACGGGCCCTAATTACAATTAGCCTACAGCCTAGTCATTTTAAGTCACAATGTGACAGAATTAGCTCAAAACTACAACAAACGCCCCCTTCTGGCACAATGTTTACAATCTCATACATTTGACTATCACACATAAACCATCATAGCCTATGTACCTGTTTATACAAAACAAAATCAGATAGGTTTTACGCCAGAACGCAATTGAGAGAAGATGGCTGAACACAGTTTTACGAGCCTGATGCTTGACAACCACTTCGTGAACAGGTCGGCAATATTTGATTCGGACGAGACATGGCGTATAGTGAAGTATCCCCTTTGTAACCAGTCTTTTAAGAAATGGAATTTAATATCGATGTGTTTCGTCCTTCCATTCTCAATTGCGTTCCGCGTGTAATAAATGGCGGATTGAGAATCCGAATAAATGGTAGGAACTTGCTGAAATCCCATCAGCACCTTGCATGCAAATACCCCACATAACCAATGCATTTCTCGGGCAGCTGGCACCAAAGCTATGAATTCTGCTTCCATGGTGCTTAACGCAACCATAGATTGCTTTTTACACCCCCAGGAAATTGGGACTCCTCCCAAGAAAATGATGTAACCGCCAAAACTTCTACGGCTATCTCGGTCTGATGCCCAAGATGCATCACTATACCCATAAAGTGACGTGTTATTCGTACCTGATAACCTTATACTATACCCTTTGGTACTATAGGCATACCGTAATACATTCAGGAGTAATTTAACATGAGTCATTGTGAACACGGTATTGAATTGAGACAATACAATGACTGAAAACAACAGATCTGGTCTAGTACGAAGACTCAGAAATAGCAAGCTACCAATTAAGGATTGATATGGAAAGTCTGGTTGGTCACTTTCCTTCAAAATTTGGACACAAGACCCCACTGGAACTGGCACTGCAAGATTACACATATTGTCCACTTTGTACTCTTTGGCCAATCTTTCAATGTATTCTGTTTGATGCATTTCGATAGAGTTTCCATCCCGACGGAAATTGACCCCTAACAAGGACGTGATGGGTCCTAATGTCACTAACTCAAAGTGCTCTGCCAACATGTGCAGTACCTTTTCTTCTGTAAGTTTATCCTTACAAAATAACACAATGTCGTCAACATAACACAATAGCACTGCTTCTCTACCCAATGTGTACACACAGTTTAATCCTAAGACAGTTTGGAAACCTATCCTGTTTAAAGTGGAATTCAACTTTCGGTGCCACTCACGCCCAGATTGGTGCAAGCCATATAAGGCCTTTCGGAGCAACCACACTTTCCCTTGGTTACCAGTGGTAGTATAACCTTTTGGTATAGATATGTAAGTTGGATTTTGTAATTCTCCGTAGAGATAGGCTCCCTTGACGTCTACATGGATATCTTTCCACCCCAAGATTACCACTAATAATACAAAAAACAACCTTATGAGCGCAAAGTTGACGACAGGGGCAAATACCTCATCATAATCAATACCTTTAGTTTGCCTGAACCCTTGCGCCACTAACCTAGATCTATACCTTTTTACATTTCCATCCTGATCCTTCTTCACCTTATAAACCCATTTTGTCCCTATAATTTTAGATTTAGGAGGTGGGGTAACTTCTTCAAACACTTCCCTAGCCTTAAAATCGCCAATCTCTTCATCCATGGCCGATTTCCATTTTTCTTTTTCGGGGGAAGTCATTGCTTGTTCAAATGTGGATGGCTCTACGACACAACAATGAGCTTCAAAACCCGCCCCCTCATCGGAATCATCGGCCGTGTCTGACTGAGGTTGTGATTCAGGCATGTTTGTTTTGTGTTTGAAATTAAAGACAGGGCGAAACTGAATTTGTTCATCTGAGCAGTACTTTTTTATATCTTTTACACTCTTAAACCTCTTTCCCTCTGGGTTAATGTAATATACGTCTGCCCTACCAACCCTGGTCCCAGTTTGTCGAACAACCTGAATTCTTTCCCAATCCTCAAGGCTTACATTACGTAAATTACCACTTACAGATTGACCCTGCGAGACATTTAAGGGAACATTTACAGTACTGGGTATCCCTACTGTGCTTAGTCCAGGTTTGGATGGTACAGTTGTCGTCTTTGAAGTCCCTTCCTCATCACTTGGGATTTCATCAAACCTTATCTCTAGAGTGTCTGGACGAGGTTGTTCATGGTGAACAAGCTTCTTGTCTCTTGTCCAGGTACGGGATTCATCTACTTTGACATGCTTACTTTCGATAACCTTATTGCTCTGGGGATTCCAGATGCGATACCCACGTGTATTGATGGCATAACCCACTACGATCCCCTCCCAGGCTCTACCATCTAACTTATTTCGCCCCCTACTGGGGATGTGTACAAAACACTTTGAACCTGGCTTAATGATATGCCTTACAGATACATCCCTATTATACAATACACAATACGGTATCTGGTTCATTATTTTTACGTGGGGAAACCTATTACGTAAGTATGCCATTGTCACTGCGATTTCAGCCCAGAGAAACCTTGGCAAATCCAACTCTATAAAAATAGACCTGATCCCTTCTACGAGCGTCCGGTTGTAACGCTCGGCCACTCCATTCATTTCTGCGGAGTAGGCGTTCGTCTTCTCGTGGGTGATGCCTAAACCTACAAGGTAACCGTCAAAGGCTGACGAACAAAATTCCATCCCAAGATCGGATCTGACTGCAATGATTTTCTCATTTAATTCCCTTTCTATTTTAACTTGGAATGTTTTGAAAGTTGAGAATGCGTCACTCTTCAGTTTTAGGGGAAACACCCACGAGTAGCGAGAATAGTCATCAGTGATGGTGTACAAATATTTCGATCCACCCAAAGATGTAGTCCTGCTGGGTCCCCATAGGTCCATATGAAGTAGCTGCAGGGGTTTCGTGCTTCGCACACTATCAGTACCTCTGAAACTGGCCCTAGTAGATTTTGCTATTGAACAAACATCACATCTAGCATTTTTCCCCATGGGAGACACATTTAAACCATGCACCCGTTCATTTTCACACATTTGCATGATACCTTGAGTATTCAAGTGCCCAAATCTAGAATGCCATAGTTTTAGACTACCACTTTTATCAGTCGTACGTGTTGTACAAGCTTGTGGGGGCGTACTGCCCGACATTTGGTTTTTATTGGCCTGACCCCTCAATATAGGCCTATTTTGTGAATTATTAGTCACAACATTTCTCACCTGGTACAACCTATTGATAGTTTCCCCTACAAACAAACAAGCATCCTTGCTTTCCCTAAAAATACACATTTTCCCATTATACACATTTACATGATAACCCGCTGCATCAATTCTCGCTACACTGATAAGTTGTTTAGAAAATGTGGGGATATACAATGTATTTTGTAAAGTTATTTCGTTATATTTTCCATTTTCCTCCACCAGAAAAGTGACATCTCCTATCCCTTGTATATCTGACGTACCCTCTCCCATTGAAACTTTCATGTTATCTACAGAGCGCAGATTATGGAAGAGCTCTTTTTGTGTACAGATATGATCAGTTGTTGCAGAGTCTAAATACCAGTGGCGATTTGAAACACTCGAAGAATTTGCTTCTGCTGCTAATACCCTTGTTGATTGATTGCTTCTTTGGGGGCTATTGTCGAGAGTCGACACGTAGAAGGCACCTCGATCTGCAACATTTGCTCCACGCCTATTTCCTCGGCGGCGACCTCTCCAACCGCCTCCTCTACTTCGAGAAATGTTTATGGAGGTTGACTCATTCTTACTAGCTAGGCCTATTTGGGTACAGTCTCTTTGAAAATGGCCGACCTGGCCACATTCGAAACAAGTGAGGGTATCCGATGACCTAGTCCGGCGTGATTCTCCTCCACGCTGCGTATGCCCTGTGTTAGTTTTATTTCTAACCCCTCCCCTAGGGTGTTGAGTTTGAAATGTGGAAAAAGCATTTTGATCATCACCTTCCCCCATAGTGACATCTGCATTCCTCATTTTTTGTCTATTGAATTCACTCAACAGTTGCTCTCGTACCAATTTTGGAGTAAATTTCTTATCTTCCCAATGGTAAATTGTTTGTACAGTAGTTTCAAAACATTTTGGCAAATAGTCTAGATATTGGTAGGCAATTTCATCGTCGGTAATGGCAACCGAAATGTTTTTAAGATCTAAAGCCTTTTTGTCTACCCTTGCCAAAAATACTGCCATTTCTTCTCCCCCTTTAAGCTGCAACGATAGGAACTCCCTACGTAGTCGTGCTTTTCGTGCCCTAGACGATGGTTGGAAAACACCAGCTAACTCGGTCCAAGCTGCCGCCGCATCGACTGTATTTGCCACAACGTTTTTTAATGCAGTTGAAACTGATAAACATATCAGTGCTAGTGCCTGTTCACTACGAAGTTTTCTCGTCTGTGTTTCTTTTGCGGTAGCAGACGGATCTAGTGGCGGTTCCGTACCGTCCACAAAGCCCCAAACTCCTTTTGACATTAACAAGAATTTAGCGTCAGTGCACCACGTTTCATAGTTTTCAGAAGTCAGCTTTTCAATTGAAAACGCCCCGGTCGAGCCAGCTTCTAACGACATAGTAATAATAGTATTGATCACTAATGTTACGCATGCATTAAGATTGAAAAATCTGATAAATAAACATGTTGCGTCGCACACAAATTTCCCTGTCACACAGCATGCAAAAATATGCGTTGTACACAAGCCTAACACCCCGATGATAGTATGCACAAAATGCGTAGCACTGAACACCCCCGGGAACAGCATGCACAAAAATGTCGTAGCACGATAAGTATTAACACTCCTACAAACATTTATTCTTGATAATAGCATGCACAAAAAGTTCACAGCACGATTGAACACTCCTACGACCAACGGCGAATAGCCGAGATAACAAAACGTGAATGCGAATGTCAATCCCCAAGACATCGAAAATTGAATTTTTCGAAAACAACATGCACAAAATAATTCCGTAGCACGAAACTCATGGAATTAATTAACATTACTATTGTTCGATAACCAGCGGATGGCTGAATAACAAAACTTGCATGCGAATGTCAAAAGTCGGTCCCTATGACCTTGAACTCCCGGCATGACTCGCCACTAAACACAACCACGCTGCCGCTACCATTTGTTGAAATAAATCCCGTGGGTTGTGGCTGTCATGCACTTAATTAGAAAAAGAACATACCTGTACAATGTCCAAACCATTTTAATCGTTGGGAGAACATGAATTTGAAGTACACAAGGTAAAGCTTAATAAGAAGCAACTTGAACAGGCTTGAAAACAAAAACATAGCGACCACCTCGGTCGCGTTCATCCATGTTGTGTGAGCTGACTAAAACCCGGAAGTGGGTTAACACAAATCAGAAAACCGGAAGTGAAACTTCCGGCGGCTCAAAATTATCATCTAGGGCCACAGTTATATTATAATGGAATAGATATACGAAATAGGCCTAAACTAGTGAATATTATTTTATCACCTAGATAAACAATATGTCCAATAATAAATAAATGATACGGGCCCTAATTACAATTAGCCTACAGCCTAGTCATTTTAAGTCACAATGTGACAGAATTAGCTCAAAACTACAACAGTCCCCCACTCAGGGCAAAGGAAGGTAGACGTCGCCGGACCGCAGTGCTACGTCGAGAACGTACAGGTCTCCACTGAAAGACAAGTCTGGCCGGCGCCGACAATCGCCACAGCGCCGACAATCACCAGCTAAGGAAATTCCGGACTACGGGCGCGCACAATTGGAAGAACACTTATTGGTGCTTCGGGAAGCCTTAAAGATTGTTCTCAAAGTATGTCAATGCCTTATCCATCATTAAAGGGACATGCTAACCGGAAAAGACAAGTTGATCCAGAAACAGTGTCAGAAAAAATGTGCAAGAAATCCAAAAAATGAATTCCAGGCAGATGATATTTTTTCTGAGGAGGATGAATTCGAGGACGAATTTGAGGACGAAGGGGAAGAAAAAGAAGAAGGGGAATGGCAAGAAGAGGAAGAAATAAACCCAGAATCCACAGATAAGGACGATCCCTTTGAAGAAGGGCCGGGTTTTATCCATTGGAAGACGTTTGCAGGCTACGTATTCAAGCATCTGAGTGAAACGAGATTTGGCAAGAAGGCCGTGCCGACGGAGGAAGACCCTGCGGACCCTCCCATGGACACACTGGCCAACTCGGGGAAAAAGAAGGTGGCACCGTTGCACCTCCCCCAATCCGCTGTAGCTTTTAGGCAGCTGCTTAACAACGAATCACTTAATCGGCGGGATGACAAACCAATTTCCCTGGCAAGACCGTTACCAGCACATGACCCGAAGACAGCCAAAATGTTTTTTAGGTCGACAGGTAAGGGCGCTCCTTCCAAGAAACTATACCGAACCTTTCCAGAGGCGGAATATATCACTGAAAAAGCAGAATTGGAAATGGATTCGGTGCTGAAAGGACCTGCGTTCATACGGACACCTCTCCACCAGCATGACGTAGACGAGGCTATCCTTAGATGTGGGTTTCGGGCGAACTCTCACGCGGAGCTCGTGTATTCAGCATCGACGGCGGCCATCAAGACACTGGTGCGTAACAAACCCGAGTTGCGGGACGACGAGACGGTACGAGAATGCCTCCACCTCATGAAGAGGGCGTCGTCCTTCCAGAAAGACAGCTTGAACTGGTTGGCGAGGCTATTACTTAACTCGGTTTTGGGGAAACGGGATGCCCTCCTAGAGTCGGCGGCCCACATCCCCACGGATGTGATGGGGCAACTGCGTCTGCTCCCGATTCATGCGTCATCGGCAGTGTTCGACGGCAAACTGCTGGAACTGGCTCCGGATCTCAAGGAGAAGACTAAGCCGTCAAGTGCTACTGGATGATCCTTTCCCCAACAAAGAAGTAGGCGGCCGTTTGGTAGATTTGCTGGCAACTTCAGAGGACAGAACTTCGGACCAGGGGAAGCCAAAGGAGTGCAACGAAAGACGCAGGGTGAAAAAATTTTGGATTCCACGCCCTTTCGAGAACCGGCTGCCCCTTCCCCCTCCCAGACCAGGAGAGGTAACGCAGGTTTTGCTCGGGGAAGGAGCTCCTTCAGAGGAAGGGGAAGGAGGTCAAACCGTCAGTGACGATCACCGGATGGATCTTCTCCCGCTTCACCGTCCGGTGCGGGGAAGATTATCAAAGCACCTGGAAGAGTGGCAACTACTGACCGAAGACAATTTCGTACTAGATACCATACAACACGGATATTATCCTCCGTATTCCTCCCATCCAGTGCTGACAGACAAGCCTCCAGCCTGGATGGAAGGGACCGTGGTAAGCAGGGAATTGCAGGAGGAAGTGGACGCCCTAGTTAGGAAAGGGGCATTGATTCTTTCACCGCCGGGTTCCAAGGGCTTCTGGAGTCCGGCGAGGGTGATCTCGAAGAAAGGCGGCGGAAAGCGACTCATTTTCAATCTCCAGAAGTTCAATCTCAATCTCTCCGATCCAACCCACAGGCTGGGTACGGGATCGAAGCTCTTATTACGAAAATAATTATGCTCAGCCTAGACAAGCAGATGATAGGCAAGTACCTTTCGAGAACGAAAATGCGATTAATTACGGCGATGACACCGAAACTGGTGCTGGTTAGTTCAATCCGGGAGGTTGGCCGGATGCGATTGAATTGTTGGCATCAAATAAGACTGACGGGCCGGTACAGCGGGCAAGTGATGGCAGTGAATTTGCCAGTTGGAGAGGGCGCAGGGCCGAGATTGCCTGGGGCAGTAACGCCTAAATTCCCAATGTGGAACGTTGAGGCCGTAGTGCTTGAGTGGTGGAAGAATCATAAGAACGAACATTTGTCAAAAGCAGGAGTTGATATCGGACAGATATGTGGTCGCCCCCGCCTTGCAGCAAGAATTTGCACCTCCACGAACGTCGGTGTTACGGCGCATTGGACAAGCGTCAGCTATAGAATTAACCGATAATGTTTTGATAGGAGCACAGACGGACTTTTTCTTGGTGCTATTACCGATGTTGCGAGCATTGCAATTCTGCACAATGACGCACATGGATTTCGGTAGTTCCTGGCAATCACAGCTGACACAGGTGGTAGATGCGACAACCTTGCAGGTGCAGGCGCTGTTAAAGATGAATGGCATTCGACGCGATCGGCTAAAATTTGCGTTCGCAGGGGACTTTCGCCCGGAACTGATGGCCAGAGAGCCTACGTTAATGGACATGTTCGCGATCCCGTTGTCAGACCTGCTAAAGCAAGCACAACAAGAAGTGTAGGCAGCCAAGTGCTCATCGGCGGGGTTTCGACGGGCGCCAATGTCTCCGTGGCGGCCCCCCCCCCCCCCTCCGCGGGGTAAGTGGGGATGGCCCCGAGGCAAGGCTTCGAGTGTTGCCAGGGCAGCGACTGGCGTGGATTTTTCTTTATTTACTTTGTGTGCACCTGAACCTACGCTACTTGATGAGACGCCCTCTCCCAGGAAAGGTGCCGATGTGTACAGGACAATAGACTTTCACAAGATGTGTACACGTTGTCAGAGACGGACAAGGAAATTGTGGAGGCAGATATTGCGACGTTGACTAGGAGGCTATATCTGGGCAAGTTGTCATGTTGGATGCAGTGGTGCGGCGCTAGAGGGGTAGATCCCGTGGCTGCGCCTATCGTAGTTTGTGTAAATTTTTGGGCTGAGTTGTTTGTAGAGGGTTTGCTGTACAGAACTGTCCTGGGTTATGTAGCTGCGTTGTCTAAATTTCATGAGAGACGGGACGGAGTTCCCCTGTCGTAGCAGCCGGTGGTTAAGCTGTTCGTCAAGGGCATGTTCCACAAACGGCCACCGTTGCCTAGGTATATGGTAGTTATTTACGAACGTTGCACCCGCCGAAGCATCTGAGCCTTAAATTGTTATCCTACAAGTTGGCTATGCTGCTCGCCATAACCGCGGGGAATAGGGCCAGCGAGTTGGCACGGTTGAGTTTAGAATGGTGTGACATCAACAATTGAGAAGCTGTGTTCGTGGTGCGGGAACACAAGACGGCTCTAATGGGTGTACCGTGGCTAATCCTGCGTCTCCACCGGCATGAAGAGCATCAACTGGATATGATCCGGTACGTGTGATGAACTTTTTCGGGCGACAGGTAGACGGCCAAGTGGGCTATTCCTGTGTTATGTCTGGCCGCACCATCCAGTGTCGCCGCCGACGCTGGCGCGTTGGGTGTGTGGAGTGTTGACATGGCGTGAATACGGAGAGTTTTCATGCCCATTCCGTGTAGGCGGCGGTGACATCAGCCGCAGCTGGGTGTGGGGCTTCACCCTCACAGATCATGGCGTTGGCGAACTGGTCTTCCCCCTCCGGGTTTAGTAATCATTACAATAGGGAGCTAGGACCGGGGTTGGCCGGTCAGGTGCTCCAGCGTATGCAGTCGAAGGGGCTGTTGTCATAATTGGTAAGTAGGCTAGCCCCCGCGTCACGTTTTATAATCTGGGTTTCCCATAAGTAACGCAGTGAGGAGGATTC
>JAHWFP010139806.1:0-21196 GCA_023313725.1 Lithobius niger | reverse complement strand
ACATGACCATTAACCTTGACATACAGTTTTTATACCACCAATACCCTCAATTTTTGATGAGCCTTTGCTAGAGATACCTTGGTGTTTGCTACTGGTTTATAGTTAGAAAACCAGCTAAGTCGACTCGAAAAATGGTCTGTTGCACCTGACTCTACATACCAGCTGTCACCAACATTACATGAACTCAATAAACTTTTTGGTGTGTCATGTTTTATAGTGATAAATGTACCACCTGCTTTTCCATGATAATTTTGACATTTTTCCAGCTGTCTATGAGACGTACCTTGAGTATTCTTTAGTAGTGAGCAGTCCCTTTTGAAATGTGAAAACTCACCACAGGAAAACCACTTGGGAGGATCCTTTCCTCTATTTGCATTTCCTTTATGGAAATTTGATGTAGGCCTGTTTCCATTCCTAGCCCTGAATGCATATGAAATGCTGTTGCACCATTTCCTACACTTTCAGGTATGGACTTCTGTTGTTTTGTCTTATGTCGTGTGAACTCTGATAACAGATGTTCCTTCACTAGCTTTGGTGTGAACTTGAAGCCTTCCCAGTGATAGATTTGTTGAACTACATGGTCATATTCGGATGGTAAGAGGTCTAAATATTGGTAGGCCACGTCTTCATTATCCATCGTTACACCAATATCTTTGAGGTTTTGTGTTGCTTTGTCGACTAGGGACAAAAATATGGCCTTTCCTTCTCCAGGCTTTAATCATAATTGCAGAAAATCGCACCGCAATTTCCACGCTTCAGCCGTAGTTGTCCACGCTTCAGCCGCAGTTGTCATATTTACTACGATGCTTTTTAATTCTCGGTCAACGAGTAAGCAAATCATGGCATGCACTTTTTCGGTCCACATTTTTAGGAGTTTCATGCACTTGTCTATGAACGTCGATGGGGTTATTACCGGGGCTTTTTCTGTTCCATGTACGAATCCCCGTATTCCTTTCTCCAACAAAGCAACACGCATAACTGTGTACCAGCTCTTATAAGGGGTTAATTTTTCAATATTGAAATGTCCACCCGAATTATCAATTATCGACGACACATTGTATGACTATTCTGCATGAATATTCTCTAAATATTCCCTATGTGCACACATGTGCACCACACAATTTTACAACAAAGCTATTTCCTCGGTAAATACAATTCTGTATATCGTATTTTACGGAATTCGTTATAGCTAGGCCCTAACAAAGTTTGACCATGTCACAATTTCCATGCGAGTTTCGTGCAAATTTCGGACAATATACGGCAATATTCATCAGTTTTAGTTTGTTACCTGCTTATGTCCACGTCGTTTGCTATCTTTACAATGTTGGAACAAGTTTTACATGTCCACGAATGCACTACAGCAACGCCGCTTCGTTATAATGAAGTTCACGCTCGAAAGTTCTAGACTCGACCAATTGCACAGTCCTTTCAAAAACCACACTCTTCTACCATTGTTAGGGTTTTGCACCCTTTTCTGTGAACGAAGGATATGTAGAGAATTAATAGGCAGGTATTTAGTTGCAACAAACTTACAATATTGTCAGAAAAAAATGACAATTGTACAGAACACTAGCAGCTGCTTGCTGCCACCATCTTGGTCAGCTTCATCTACACAGGAAGTTCAAGCACAGCTCAAGGCCAGCTGACCTTGCCACCATGCTAACTCTCATGGGGGTGTTCAGCATTCCAGCACAAGTTCAATATTCAATATGCAGTTCCAAAAATACATACTGTGCAGGTGCCACACATATAAATTTAAATACCAGAACTTCTAAAAAAAATATGAGCAACTTTCAAATTACAACACTATATAATCATCAAAAATTGCGGACAAGACTTAAAATATAATAAATATAACCAAGACAACATAAGGCTATAAAGATATTACTAAATTCATGTTTCAACGAGAATGACATCACACGTTTAAGAAGACGCAAGACAGCCCTAATGGAAGTGTAATCATGCAAGGTGCACCAAAACCAGAAATAACAAATAAATAACCGTACATCACTTTGCATCACAACTTCTTCAACCCTCTCTAGAAAATCCACTGCACTGTGACTGAGGTTGCTGCAAATGACCTAGCTGTCGACACGCCATAAAACTTCAATCCTCTTCCTAGAAAATGATGCCACAAACGTCGACTACCCTCCACCTTCCTCTCCCACCCTCCTTCGTTAACAGCAATGAGGAAAATATTGTGGGGAAAGTAGACAGTCATCTAGATTTATTAAGGGTTGTTGAAGGTATAGAAATCTTTTCCAGGGACTCATTTTTTTAAGTATTGTTTTATAGTAAATGTTTACAATGTCTGCTACTTTATTTTTATTTTATTTTACAGATCATTTTTATTCAAGTGAATAATGTTTTGATGACCATATCTGTTTCATTTTCCATTTGGACAAACATAGCCTTCAGGATTTCATGCCAGTACACTGTTATCATATAATGGAAATGCTGATCAAAATGTGTACAAAAGACATAATTCAGTTTTGGTTCTTCCTTGTTTTCACTACACATGCTTTTGCTTCACCTGCAATGAAATGTGACCATGGGCCAATAAAAGGTACTAGAGAAGTATCAGTTCATTGCACTATGTCAGTCCTTACCGTCAACATGACCTTCGACACAGTTCCAGTTAACAACACCAGAATTCTAACGTTTAAATGTTCTCACAGCAAAGAATTAAGCAAAATGGATCGAGACACGTTCAGCCAGTTTGCTCGCATTCAAAGACTGAAAATTGTAAACTGCAAATTCGAAAGTATTCCCGAGGAAGCATTTCAGGGGCTGCAGAACCTTCAATGGCTTGTCATTGAAGTAGCAAAGCCACCTGAGGTCAAGGTAAACCTTCCTTCAGCTTTATCTGGAGATCTTCAGAACGTTACGAAACTGGAATTGAGCGGAATCGGCTTCGGAACAGTTCCAGAAACATTTTCGGGCAATTTACCTCGTATTAATTATGCTATCTTTACCAGAAATATGTTAACAGATTTAAAATGGCTTGGTAGTCTAAAAAACTTTAGTCTTTTGTCACTTGATGTGTCAGAGAATTATTTGACCATTTTGCCTTCTGATGCATTTCAAGCCACGCCACGGCTGTCAAGCTTAGTTCTACGCAAAAACACGATTGTTAGCATTCATGAAAACGCTTTGTATCCGTTAAAAGCACTGACAGTGTTGGACTTAAGTTTTAACAATATTACTGTGTTACCATCTAAGGTATTTCGTTTCCAGACCAACTTGCAAACATTATTTCTGTTCTCTAACAATTTAAATGCTTTACCATCAGGTATTTTTAATGAACTTACTATGTTAAAAGTTTTGGATATGGGCCTTAACAATTTCCATTTTTTTAATTCTCATGTAGGTATCTTTAACAATCTACATCGACTTGACAGACTTTCAATTAGCAGTGCCAATATATCATTTCTACCAACACCTGCATTTAGTGGACTGAGAAACTTACGAGTTCTGGATATCAGCGATAATGATTTGTCAAATGTTAATAGCAGCGTATTTTTCTTCATACAAAAGCTTCAAACCCTTTTGATTAGATCTTGTGACATAAGATCTTTTGAATTCTTGGCCCATTTACCATTACTTACACATTTGTACGCCCACACAAACAACTTTCTAAAACCGACATATGATGATTTGATAAAGTCCCCTCGCCTGGAAGCCCTAGACCTTGGTGGGACTGGAATGACAACGATTCAACAAGACAACAAAGGGATATTTTCTAACTTTTCACGACTGACGTTTCTTAAAATTAACTCAAACCCAATTGGTGAGTTTGACTACTCATTTGTACCAGATTCTGTGACATATTTAGACTTGACCAAGACTCGCATTCACACCATTAACGATAAATTTGGTGTTCGGGGTAGAAAAAGGATCACTAAACTTACAGTAACCCAAAATAACTTCGATGAATGGAACAGTGATTCGTTTGGTACACATATTCGACAATTAACCTGCAGTGATTGTGTCATAAATAATATTAGAACTGGAACATTTTCTAACTCCAATAACTTAAAGTCAATATGGTTTTTAAAAACTTCACTGCACAATATTGACAGATTTGCATTCCGTCATACCTACCCAGGTGCTCGAATAGTCACACCAGATGTTAAATTTAAAAGTGATGTGTTAGTCGCTACTGCAAATTGGGCAATCTCTGACATACGCTTTATACGCCTCAGAAGTTTAGATGGAAAATATGTCTGCCAAATGACGACACGGTTTAAAAGTGGTAGTGCTTATACATTACGTGATACAGGTAAAACAGAAGGGACAGTTGGCAACGTAGTAAAAGATATTATTCTTGATTGCGGAAATAACAATATAACTTTGTTCAGTTATGACTTTGTCAATCATGAAAAAGTGACTGTTTTGTACATGGATGGAAACAGAATACCAGTATTACGGAATGATACATTTGCTAACATGTCATCTTTACAGTCTCTATATCTTAATGACAGTTGTATAGCTTCTATGGAAACTGGTGCTTTCTTTGGACTTAAAAATCTTGCCAGATTGTATCTTCACAATAATGAACTTATCATTCTTATTGTTAGACAATTATTCATACAGCAAACGCATCTCTCTGTACTTTGGCTTCAAAATAACAAAGTTGAATCTTTACAGAAAGCGGTATTCTCATGGCAGTTTTATTTATCGGAATTGCGTCTGAATGACAATCGTTTAAACCGGCTACAGAGATCTGAACTTAGCAAACTGAGAGCACTGAAGTACTTGTTTTTGAATAGCAACAACCTGACGTACATTTCGCCAAACACTTTTTATGCTCAACATGCGTTATTAGAACTTCATTTAGAAAACAATTCTCTTCAGCGTATACCACCAAACGCCTTTTCAGGAACAAGAAAACTGAAAACATTATTCTTGAATAGCAATCAATTCAGTTCTATTGAACAGAAAACATTTACAGTACCTCTAAAGCTGCGTACCTTACACTTTGAAGATAACGTAATATCTAAAATCCATCCACTGGCATTCCAAAATTTAAAAGATCTGATTGAACTTCATCTTGAAGGAAATGAGTTAGAATTTCTAAATGGAAGTGTCTTCAACTCCAAACCAAACATGTCAACATCTTGTCTAATCAACATGACTTGCACAAAGAAGGACGACAACATATCTAGTATGAACAAGTTAGAATATGTTTATCTTCACAACAACCGTCTACATTGGATTGATGTAAAATTACTGTCATCTCTCACACATTTGGTAAATCTAACTCTGCACAATAACCAGTTACAGCAATTATCTGTATGGGAACTTCCAACCAGTTTGCAAAGTATAACATTAAGGAATAACAACCTTTCTTGTGAATGTTCTTTTCTTACACAGTTCCAAACTTGGATTATAGGACCTGGCCGCAACAAGGTGTCCGATATCGGCAGGGTTTTTTGTAAACATCTGAATGGTACAAATGCAAAGTTATCACTGATGCAGTTCATAGAGACATATTGCAAGATAAAACCTTCCCTGCTGTTCCCACTGTTTGTTACTGGTGGGACTTTCTTTGTTGTTGTTGTGATAGCCATTTTGGGGTATCTGCATCGACTTGAGATGCAAGTTTGGTTGTATTCTCGGTACGGAGTCCGTCTCTTTTATCCTAATAATGATGCTGATGTTGGTAAACAATACCACGCCTTTGTGGCTTTCAGTTCTGAAGATGAAGAACTTGTGGCCCAACATTTAGTACCTGGTTTGGAACCTCCGTTCAGATTATGTATTCACACCCGTGATTTTCCATTGGGTGCAGTTATAACTGGCACTATCTGTGAAGTTGTGGAAAACAGTTGCCGAACTCTGCTGGTTCTAACTAATAACTTCATCAACAGTGAGTGGTGCAAATTTGAGTTCAAGATGGCTCACTTCCAAACTATACAAGACCATTGTTGTCGGCTGATTGTCATTAGTTTTGAGGATGTGGACATGAATGCTGTTGATAAAGAACTCAAAGCTTACCTTAAGACTAACACCTATCTCCGATGGGGCGAACCATTTTTCTGGGAGAAACTTAAATTCGCAATGCCGGATATTGAAAATTTAGAAGAAATTGGTGACATAGGCCTACTACCTTTGTTACAAATTTAAAACTATTTTCTGTATTTTAAATTCCATCAAATTTGTAGGTGAGTGTAATAAATTTTACGTCACGTACAGTAACCCAACATGACTCAGTGCTCAGTGCCCAATATGATCAGTACTCATGCCAAAATTAGCTAATAAGTCTTATTTGTATATTTCGTCACTTTATGTAAGAGAAGAACTATTCTTAAAATTAGATAAAAATCTATGAGCTCATAGGTTGGTGTCTTAGGTGTCTCTTAGGTGTCTCAGTGGGCTTTCATCATTAAATGAAAGATTGATGCACGCTCCATTAAGTGTTTATTTGTGTTTAACGTTTTTAATTGTCCATTAAGATTTTTTCCCCTTAGTATTTGATGTATAATTAATTTTGATTCATGATTCAAATACCCCAAAACCCCTTACCGAATTTTATTCATTTGCTCTTTGTGTAACGTGTCACTAAAATGTTGTGGTCAACACTATCTGAATAATTACATAGATTCCTATGACTTTCGACTCAAAACAAAAATTGAGCTATTGTAGCAAATAGAGGATTACTTGTAATCCGAGATGTTGGAAGAGTTGCGGTGTTTCAATTGGGTTGGAATTTGGCTGATTTCACTGGAATTTTAATTAAATTGTAAAACTTGTAAAGTTCGTAATACCTTAGTGTCCAAAATTCCAATTAAAAGAATCTTTTTAAGGATTGTCCTTTTGTTTGATGGCCAAGAAGCCTGTAGTGTATTTGTGGTGGAGTTAAGGATAATTTCAGATTTGAAAAACAGGTTCAGTCCATGTTGAGGGTGGGTAGGGATCAAACCCGAGACGTTGGAACTGGTGGGATTTTCCCCCACACCCATTCAAGAAATGGACTGTCCAGATACACATATTACGTGTATATGCGAAAAATATCGATAACTCTTGAGTGTGCCTATTTGATGTTGTTTTCACGTACAAGGGTCGAACATTTGTTTGTGTAGGTATGAAAATCGTTGTAAAATTATAATCATATAATAATAAAAATATTTATCGTGCAAATTGACTACGATCAGTCAGTTAAGGGCAAGGAGGACACTTATACCAGCCAATTTCAAACTTTGGTTGAAGCAGGAATGGATCCTGTTAAGCTCCCTTAAAAAGCTTCCCAAAGAAGCCGACTAAAGGGATGTTGACAGTGCTTCCAGCAATGATCTCCTTGCCTGAACCACCTGGGCGCTAAAGAAATAATGCCTATAATTTAACTGAAGAATGAGGCTTGTTAATTTTTTGCTCTGCACCCTAGTTTATGTAACAGAGCTCAGTATCAGTATAAAGCTCAGATGGTGTTAACCAATGCAGAATTTTGAAAAGGAGCATTAGGTCTGCCTTCAGATGTCAATGTTCCAGCAGTCAAGTTCTAAATGTTTTAGCCGTTGTGTATATGTTAAATGTCTCATACCAGGGATTGATGTGGTGATTCTTTTCTGATCCGACTCAAATCCAACAACATCCTTCAATAGACCCGGTAACCATACCTGATTTGCATATTCCAGGGTTGGGTGCACATGTACCTTGTGCACCCAGACAAGGATGGTGTGTCCCCGTATTAAAAAGGCACCATACGACAGCAGATCTGCAATTAGCATTAAGTGTAATGTTGTTGCAGTGGGAAGATGGTTTTAGGTCGTGACTGAACCATCTTTAGTTGAGTCAGTCATCAGCAGGTCATTCGCACCGTATTTATAGGTGTAAACTATTTTCTCTGTTGTCAACTGCAACGCGTATAAATCTTTTACTAGCCAGTGGCAGCTGCCAGTCATCAAGCCATTTTAAAATGTACTTAATGCCCTCCTGAAGAGGGTTGTGGTCCACCTCTGTTAAAACCACTGAAAGTAGTTTAAGATCACTGCTATTTTTCAGACTTTCAGGGAAACATGTTTGGCCAACGATGGCATAGATCCGTGCTACTACGTGTCCAAACCGGCACTTAGTTGTGCAGCCGCAATGAAAAAACCAAAGTCGAACTAGAACTGTTTACGCACGGGAGAAGCATAACTTTATAAATGCCGGTATCAGGGGTGGAACAACTTTTGTATCGGAAAGACACTAAATCGCTAACAACAAATACCTACCAGGCACTTGTGACGAGAATCTACCTAGTCTGGATCTAGTAGATTTGGATGTCAACAACTTATACAGACTCGTCATGGTGGAATTCCTTCCGTACGATCGATTTAGCTGGCTGACAAGGAAAGAAATTCTCTAATTTCGCTTGGCATCGGTTTAAAAAGATTTGGAATGCAGCTACATATTGGAAGTGGAATTGAACTACCCGTCCGAGCTACACAACGATCACAATGACTGTCCTTTAGCGCCGGAAGAGTTTAAAATGAAAGAAATGGCAGGAAACAAGAAGATCGTTTCCACTTCCAAACTGATGACCAACCTGCTCCAGAAGAAAAACTACGTAGTTTATTAGAGGAATTTACAATTCTTCTTGAAATTTAATTCTGAAAGGCATCCGCGTAATTCTAAAATTACGTCAGAAGCAATGGCTAAAATCCGACAGAGACTGTAACCCCGAGAAGCGTCAACTAGCTATGACGACATTCGAAAAAGACTTTTTCAAACTGAAAAATAATTTAGTATTTGGAAAAACAATGAAAAACAAATTGGAGCGTTTATCCGTCAAGTTGACCACCGATCCAAAAAAATCTATCAAGTACAGCACTCTGCCGCACGCGGATTCGTTTAAAATCCTCAACGAAAATCTTGTACAGGTAAACTTGAAGCTTCATAATGTCAAGTGCGACTTACCGACTTACTCCAGTTTCTGCATCCTCGAACTTTCCAAGCTTACTATGTACTAATTTTACTACGAGTTCATGCGTCCAAAATATGGAGACCATGCCCGTTTACTTTTCACAGACACCAACAGTCTGTTCTACGAGGTAGAGACTGATGATTTTTACTGGGGTATGGAAAGTGAGCTAGATAGATTCGACAACAGCAATTACGATCCGTCGCATCCTCTATACAGCGTTAAAACAAACAAATCTTGGGGAAGATGAAAGATGAGACCGCCGGCGTCCCAGTGATAGAATTTGCAGGTCTGAAAGCAAAAATGTACTTGTTTTTAGTCGGGGAAACAGCATCAGAAAGGCTAAAGGGATTAGTAAAGCGTTTATCCAAAAAAGCCTCAGCCATGAAGACTGCAAAAGAGCACTATTTTCGAAAGCAACGTTGCAAGACACGTGGTTGAGCATTTGAAGTTAAGATTATCAGCTCGCCACGGTTGAAATTTCAAAATTAGCCGTATCTCCCTACGATGATAAGAGATTCATGTTGGATGATGGAATAAACACGTTAACGCATGGTCACTACCCAACCGGCATACCACACGATTTTGTAGACGACATAATCGATCCGATGAAGGATGAAGAAGCCAAAGAGCGTGCTTTGCTGGTGAAAGATGAGTAGGAAGAAGCATCAACCGGTGAAATAACAAAACGATGCGAAGAAGAAAAATAGTAGCTAATAGGAGGAAAAGAGCCGCTGCTTTTTGTAGGAAATGTGCGACAGAAACTGTCGAACAGAGAAAAGCTCGGTTGAAGAAAACGGCCGCTGCTAAAAGAAAAAGAAAATTGATTAAATAAAATTAATATTGAGACATAAACTGCTAACCCTGGCCAAAGTAAAGCATCTTCTAACCACCGCAAAAGAAGAATTTTTTTTGGCTCCAAGTGTTCGTCTTCAAACTGGATGATCAATTTTATTAAGAGGATAAACTGCTAATATTATCCATCCAACTATTAAATTTTGAATCGTACCCCTTTCATAGAGAATTTTTCCGTCTTTTCCTTTTTTCTTACGTATTACTTTTTCTACTAAAAATAAGTCCGGAACGAATGTTTTTTTAATTCCTAGTTCGCTGAAGCCCCTGAGAATGGGTTCTCCCGATTCATCTTTTAAAAGATAAGTTACTGGTTCAGTTTTTTGCACTTTGCTAACTGTGAACACTTTGTTGGTAAAATTTTGGAGATACCCTGTATCGAAAATTTTTTGACTTTAGAAATTCTGAACTTATCTTCTACGACAAACTTTTGTTTTTTAGACGGTCTTTTAGGCTTTGCTCGTCTCAGCTTTGCTCGTTCGTGCCACCTGGTTAATTCCCTCAGTTTCAACTTCGAAGTAGAATGGACGGGGTCGTTGTACTGGTAAACTAACTCGTCGATAATATCTACCCATTCATAATTTCCCCGCCCGGTCAATCTTTTCTACAGCCGAGTTTTCAGGGTTCGGTTGAATCGTTCTACCACGCTCACTTTCTTCTCCGAGTTCGTAGAGTACATGTTGATGTTGTGACCCTTAAGGAGTGCTTTGAAGTCTTTATTGTAGAACTCGCTACTTCAATCAACTTTTAAATTTTTAGGGGGTGTCACTCCTATGAGTATTTTCTTGAAAGCTTCGGTAACGTGTATACTGGTTTGTATATTTAAGGGGAATACCACCTAGCAAACTTCTACATGACGTTATAACAGCTTAGTAGGTAGTTAAACCCTTTATTAAGGTTAGCGTAAGGTATCCTTTCCACCAAGTCAGCCCGCCATAGATCGTTCAGGCCCAGTACAATCACTTTCCGTCTCGGAAAATATTTTGCGTTGGCTTGTGAAGTTCTTTTATGAGTTGGTCCAATTTTTTATTTCCCATTCTGAACCTTAGTTTCGTTTTCATGATCTTCTTAACGTGGCTAGTTTTTCCCGCCTTGTCAGAGAAGGATCGTCTCTCACTCTTTGAGCTTTGAAAACGAGAACTTCATCGACGGCGTGCCGATTATTCAAATCCGAGCTCTCAGAGGAAGCTATATCGTGTTCGTCTAGTTTTTTATTCCTAGGATCTCTTCGAGTCAATCTTTTTTTCCAGTTTGGTTCCCTGACCGCAGTATTGGTAGCTAGGCAAATGCAGTTCGAGCGGTAACGTATCTATGATTTTGTTTACGGATCCTTTCCCAGATTTGATGAAGGAATCTCTTTTCGTCCCACACACCTCGGAAAATACGACTTCCATCATTATGTTATTTTTTGAAGTTATAATAAAGGACGGCTCGAGGCCGTGAGTGGTGCGACGCTTCCATTTGATGCAGTACTTTATCTTGATTTTTTTCGGTACTTTGTGTTATACGTAATTTTTTTAAATCCAAACCTAAATTTTGATAGGCCGCTCAGCTATCGACGTAACTTCTCCCATGCAGTTATGATTTGTCTTTGCTATATTTCTGATAAAACTTCGACCATCTCGTTTCTACGACCGTCGTGATCGGTCGATGTAGATTTGTACGAAAGCCTGAGTCTCTTTATAAAGTCGTTAGGATCATCGTAACATTTATAATGTACTCTGCTCCCCATCTTTTTGTCCCTGCCCCCCCCCCCCCCCTTTTTCTTGGCTTTCATATCTGCCCAAATTTGATGAACCATCATAACATACTTGGTGCTACGATTAGCTTTGGGTTTATGAGTAGTGGGATCGTTGTTGATAAAAATGGCGTCGGTATTTTGTAACATAAGCTGCTTTAACTTTTGGTGAGTAGGAGGATTCTTTCAACTCTCTAGAAAACTAGCGAACTCCAAAGCTCGCATCTCCCCGTATACCGCGCTCCCCCGACCACTATGTCGTTTTCAAAAGTTTTATCTGCTTTATTCCCTATGGCCAGCTCACCTTTTTTTCATGTCATGCTGTAGTCCAAATACAAAATCAGTTACGTTGGGATTTTCGAAAAATTTTGTCAAGAAATATGAAGCCGTTGATCCAATATTTTGACCGGGTAATAAACTATTGAGGGACCGGAGATTAGGTATGTTAGGAAGCTCTGGGGGAGTATAAATGCATTTAGATTGCACTGCGGAATATGTGGGGGTGAATTTAGGGCCAGTGCTCATCGAGGCATATTCAGTTTTGGTCTCGGGAGAAATTCGCATTATCGTGGGAACTGGAGTTGAATATTCGCTGAAACTGAAATTGGGAGAGGTCTTCTCACTAGGAGTAGTAACAACGGAAGGAGTGAATGATAAATCCAATGTTTTGTAGTCATCCTCGTCACTTTCTACCTCTTTATTAGCTTTAATTGGGATAGTTTGCGTGACTAGTGTGTTTTTAATCGGTGTATTTTCCGTGGCTATACCGAACACCGGTGTCAGTTTCAGGGTTCTTCTACTGATTAACAAAATTCTTGTAGCGATTCTTCTTGCTCTCTCTTGCCCAAACGTTGATTTAGAAACTTTTTGCTTCAACGTCTTTTGAATTTTGCGATTTTTCGTTTCGTCTCTATTCTTTTGTTTAATAGGTAACAACGAACGTTTGTATCTCCCCTCTTTTAACGTTTTGTTAATTGATAAAAATCCGTATGGCTTTTTCCAATACGTCCTGCACAACGTTTTAAAGTCCGAAAATTCCATGTTGAATCAACGTTATTTTCGTAAACGTGTTTCAAGTTTAACTCATCCCAAGGGAAAAGAATTAATAAATTTGTTTTGCCTCTGACCACTTGTTTAGGAAGTCTCTCGTAGGATTGACTGCATTACAAAACATCGGCTTTTGAATGACGTCCTTGAGCAAACTAATGTTCAATGTTTTTTTTGTTTGTCGAAAAGGTAATCAACAAAAAAAAAATCATTTTTCGAAATTTTGGGTCCAGTTCTTAGGGCGAAATTAAATCTATTTAAGAATTGTGAAAAAATGCTACGTACTGTCTATTTTTCCCTCAATTTCTGCAAATACAGATTGCAAAGCTTTGTACTTTGATTAACATAAAGTTTTATTGTAAATAAACAACCAGTCATAATCGAGCCATCTTTCGTTACAGATGAAATTAAACAGCAAGTTAGTTTTTCCACAACTCGCAGGCCCTATAATTAAACATGTGATATTAGAAGGTAGTAACAACTGATTTTTAGGTTCTATCTTACATACGGAAAAGTCATAGTTTTTAATTTCTGTCACATTTTTTTTATTTACGCATTTTTTTAATGTTTACGGAGATAACAAACCCATAAAGTCTTTGTCGGTAAATTTGTCGGAAGTAACGGAATGAGCTACTCCAAAATCTATGTTACACCATAATTTCACATTTCTGGGAGACTCGTCGGTAACGTACACCACGGTAATTTTCCCATCAGACTTGACTTCCATCAGATTTAAAGCGTTGAAAGATGACAAGTTAAACCACGGTTTGTCAATAACATTTTTGATAAGTTTCCCTTTAGTTTTGTGAATATTCTCGTACACCCAAGTTCTAAGACAGAGTGGTTTGTTTCCATTACCCTCGTTCGCTTTTCACAAGAGGAATAACAGGGAAAAGCCGTATGCATAGAATTGGGATAATTAAACGTTGTCAGAGACACGGGTTTTTTATCGTCAAAATCGATCTAGTTTCGTACATATGTAACGTTTAAGATTTTTCAATATTTTTTGAGTTTCCGGGTTGCTGGGTGAAATCCAACCTCTATATTTTCATTTTTCGCCCGAAACAGGAGTTCTCGAACACTTTAAATCTTTAAATTGTACGAAAGAAGACAAAGAAATCCATACGCCATTGTTAATGTTTGTACCATTCTCGTTTTTACAACAAGAACGAGCAAGTTTTTTTTGCAATAGATTGGAAAGATTCTTTTGCCAGGATGGTTCAGGCATTTTGAGCCTTTTATTATTTATTTTGAGGTTATTCCTTTTATTATATACATAAAATATTTTTTTAAAAAGTCTCATCGGCACATTTTGAAAGTTTAAAAAAAGATGTCGGTCAACAAATTTGGACACCAAAAAGGGCGAGGGAGAATGATTCGATCGGAGTCATCTGAGAGGAGACCCAGGACTTGGATATGCTTTAACCCCCGAAAATAACTACGATATGCAAAGCAAGCGTTTAACTAAGTAGGAGCCGCTATTGAACCTGAAGATGCCGTCAATTTTTCTCAGATCAGTACTCTGACAACAGACGTTCAGAAACTTAAAATCGACTTGCCCCATCCATTACTCTTCTCTCCGATGAGTTGGCTTCCACCATTTCTAGCATAAAAAAAAAACACGTTGTACGTAAACAGGTGTGACGGAAATTTTTACGCGAAGAAAATGCAAATTAAGGATGTGGCTTCCCCTGGCACACTGCAGATGCAGCAAGAAAAATCCCGGTTACAGGACTTTGCCTATTACAGAATGAGCAAATAGTACACTTAAACACAACGAACAAACCGATAAGAAATCAAAGCGAACCTACTTTACCAAGCGATGCCACTACGAAGGTATTCATCGACAGCAACTGCTTGATTCAAGACGATCAGAAGGTATACTTCGATGCCGCAAACAAACCCATTAGAAATCTAAGCGAGCCGATTTTACCTAGAGACGCGGCTACGAAGAAATTTGTGCACGAAAATTGTTTTGTGATAATCAGTTTCTGCATGAAAAGCCCTTTGCATAAAGAAGTCGACTGGTTCGTCAATTCCGGATATATCACGAGCTACATAAGTACAAGTTCTGGTTAACTCGTAAAGCAATTTTATACTGCAACAGTCCGAGCATAGAACTTTTTGCTAAATGTAAAGCAGGAACGAAAACCTTCTCAATACCAAAATCGATGACTACCATTCGCGCATTCGATGACTACCATTTTCGACATTCCTTATGAAATAGAAAATGATTCGGCCATCGCAGTACACACGGTCGGAGATTTTCATACGAAAAATATTTATTTCTAGTTAGATTTGCACGTCACTTTTCATCCTGTCTAAAACAGCTTTGTAATTACGAGCCTTAGAGAAGGCACTTAGAAAAAATAAACAAAAGTGACCGCACCAAATCTGGTCAAAGTTTCGCACGCGTTCATAATTGTATTTAATTCATGGTCTCAAGTAATTAACCATGGACCGAGGAGGAACCATGTTTACAAAACTATCGAAAGAACAGGGTTCACCAGAAATGGTAGAATAGGCTACCCGGTGAAGTTCGTTTCCATCGTGGAAATCTACCAAGTTTACGATTCCGTTTTCACCAGTAGCTCAAGTTTAAGTTTTAAAGGAAGCGTGTTTTTACTAAATTTAGGAATTTTCGTTTCTGTAGCCAATCGGTTTAAATCATGGTTCATTAAAGGTTTATCAAAGTTGATTAAACCCTGGGTGGTCTTAAGTAAAGAACTTTGCCATGGGGCACGTTTTTTAGGCTTCGTTTTTTGTTTATTTTTTTCTTCTTCGAGCCGGAACCTTCTACTTTTTTATGATGTCGGACAAGTTCAACTAGAATTTGTGCATCGTTTTGTGCTTTTTTTTTTACGGTAGAAATCACCCCCGCGGACCGCCCGCCAACCTTCCAATTCTGGCCAAAATCGGCCCTAGCAGAGATAACGACAAAGAGCCATATTTCTTTTTTTCGCGGTCTTGATTTGAGCGCCATATCTTTTTTTTTATCAATAAACAACTTCGACTTTGCCGCTATCCAACTTTGGATTCATTTTCCTGTCACCAATGAGCTGAGCATGACAGATAGTGTTAGCTGGCATCGCTGCTCTAAACTTCAGTTTGACTTGTACATCCACGATTCCGGATTGAAACCTCTCGGACTGTTTGGAGCAATCCAACACAACGAGTGGATAGGCTTTCTTGAACTGAATCAAGTCGAAACTCAAATCGTTGGTGTCGTAACACAACTGCCTAAACTGCTGTGCCATTCTGTACAAACCGATGTACTCTCCAGTGGCAAAATTAGTATTCAGAGAATTAGTATTGAGAAACGGATATCTTTTGGAATTTAAAGTCACGAGATAATCTTGCAAACTACAGTGGTCGAACACCGCCGGATTTTTACCTAATGCGTCCTATCTGTTTATTTGAAAAGCTAGACCTATCCACCTAGGTTTTGTCAACCGTGTAAGTAGTCAGCATGCGCCAGGTGAAACTGGTATTTAGAGGGAGATCGCAACTATCGTAATGCCAGTGCCTAAATCCTAAATCCACCGTAGTTCCGTTGTCTATGAGATTGTAGAGTTTAAGTTTTTGCTCGTCCGATGCGGTGGGGGATGTGCCTAGAAATGCTAGTGAGAACAACTTCGCCATCGGCCGCGGCTGAAGCTTTGAAGATGGCATTTGTAACGCTGGTCCTCTTGCAAGTGAGCACGTGTTTAGTTCCATAAATTAGCTTAGCGTAATTTTTGAAAAATCCCATGATGTGTTTCAAGGGAAAGGCGAATGTAAAACTTCCTTTGGGAGTTGTTTCAACGATGATGGATGGGTGCCGCTGTTTGAAACCCAAATTATCGGTTAGGTCAGCATTGACATGAGCTGCACTATCCATTGCCCAGCACTGCCCGAGCAATGCTGGCTGTTCTGCCGATCCGTAAGAGATCAGCCCTTTCATTAGGGCACCGAACCCCGGATAATTTAACTCATCCACTTGTTTATCACCTAGATAGTATTGATATTAGAAAACAGGAACATGGGAGCATTATTAATCAACATCGCTACGTTAACATCGGCATAAGCCGAGTCATCGTGCTTCAGCAATCTGCCTTTAATCAAGAGGTAGCTGTTGGCTACGTGCAGAAATAAATTTAGGTTTTCGACGTGTATTCGGATTTTAGAATTTACGTTGTTGAGATTCGTACCGATGATGGGATTATATTCGTGATAGGTGTAAGATTTGATCGACGGGTTGTACAATAAAGTTCGCTAATTTTTAAATAGTGTTTTACAATGCTCATGTTTTAGCTATTGTTATTAATTTGATGAAAGTTTTGTTTATAGGTGTTAAACTGTTTGTGTTTTTATTGTTATTAAAATTTGTATTATTAAAGTTACGAAAGAATCCATTTCCTTTTTTTCCAAACACAAGCATCTTGTACTTTTTTAATTTTTAGATTTTAAATGAAGTCGCACCATAAGCGTTTGCCATTCAGATTCAACGGCTCGTTGGTCATACTCTGACACTTCTGATTAAGTTCATAGTAATAGGTAAATAGATCAAATTATGCGGGGGGCTCGATGATTTTGAAACCCGGAGGTGAATTTGGATAAAATGAATATATAGTGGGTTGAGTGTTACCATTTACGTAAGAATTTCCAATGATGTCAACGTGCACAAAAATTGTGTTTATATTTATTATTTCAATGGTATTTTGACTTTCTCAACTCCTCAAGTAGGTTCTTAAATGAAACCCCAAGACTCGAGCCAAGCTCTTTTCACCCGTAAAGGCTATTCCTTATTTTGAATCGTTAATTATCAAGTTGGTTCTTATGTTTACGTTATGAAGAATCGAAATGGCTTCCTTGTCATGACCATTGTGATCTATCGAGTTTTTGAAAAATTTATTCAAATCTTCAAGTAAATCTTTTGTAAATCCCGGGGGTGACTATCACTTTCTGCCAAGTTAGACATGCATCTGCAGTGTATTTAACTTCGTTATTTTGTGAATCGATGTTGTATATGCTGTTATATGTGTCTAAATTAACAAGCACCAATTTGTAACTTTCGTCAGGGTCCAAATGAATTGGAGTATTTAGACGAAGCAAGCAGTCTGCATTAAAGACTGACCTTGTGAGGATAAATATACACTAATCTGAGAAAGAAAGAAAAGACAACTCCCCGACTGGGACTCGAACCCAGGACATCCCGTTTACTAGCCGTACGCTCTAACCACTGTGCTACTGGGGTGGGTACTGGCTGCAGGCTCCAGCCAAGCTAAGTAGCTGTTCAATCTCGGCTGGAGCCTGTAGCCAGTACCCGCCCCGGTAGAGCAGTGGTTAGTGCACTTGGCTAGTAAACGGGAAGTTCTGGCTTTTAGTCCCAGTTCGGGCAGTTGTCTTTTCTTTCTTTCTCAGATTAATATATCGTGTATCTTTAATGCAGACTGCTTGCTTCGTTTATCCTTTACCTTGTGATTTCTTCTTTTTTTACTATTCGGAGTATTTAGATTAAATCTCAAGTCAGAGCCTTTGCCAGTGAGGATAAAACAACAAGAGTCCATTTCTTTTTTAATTCCTTTTTTCATCCGATAAACAGAGTTTACTAATGCGTAGGTACGGATGAATGCCAAATTTATGGTGTGGACGAGGCAAAAAACACACCCTTCTCCAGATTGACGAAAAGGTAGTAAAAAGCACTTTCCCACCCTCCTCCATATTGGCGCCCGTCGGAAATGACGTCATTCCCAAACTCATCGGAAGTGACATCAGAAGAGATAGCCCCTCCTCCAGATTGACGAAAACGAATAAAAAGGTAGTAAAAGGCGCTTTCCCACCCTCTTCCTGACGAACGGAAGCCCCGCCCACCCCATTTGATCATGTGACCGGAAGTGACGTCACAGGAGATAGCAAAAAAAAGCACCCTCCTCCAGATCAACGAAAACGAATAAAAGGTAGTAAAAGGCACTTTCTCACCCTCCTCCATATTGACGAAAACGAAAAAAAAGGCCCTCCTCCAGATCGACGAATTTCCTCGCGTGGGAAGTGGGTTTTACGAGGGTGTGTTCCTCTGGTTCCTCCAAATTGATGAAAACGAAAAAAAGGTAGTAAAATGCACTTTCCCACCCTCCTCCAGATTGATGAAATCCAGAATGCGGGAAGTGGCCATTCCCTCCCCCCCCCCTTCCTCCAGATTGACGAATTTCCGCATGCAGGATGCGGGAAGCGTGCAAGTTGGGAAGTGTATATAATCATATCAAAAACCAAAACTGGTAAAAGGGGCCGCCAAGTTCCGAATCGTTCGGCCCTTCAAAGGAGTGATATCAACACACCAAAACATTCGCCAAGTTAATCGCACCGCTTAATAGTTCGAAGGTTAAATGAAAACTAGAAGATTGCTACTTACGTTTCTCATAAGCGTCTGAGTTGCATCAAATGGCAAGAACGTTTCAGTTGTGATCTAAAGTTCGTTGATACATGTCCCAGTCACATTATATGTTATTAAAATACAATTCATAATTCATAATGTCTTGTCTTGGAGCCAAAAGTGCTACTAATTCTGCTACGAATGCTAAATTCTAGCACAAAAATGCTACACAACTGAAAATGCTTCCAATTATGCTACACCTCAGGTTTTAAGCTAAAAAATGCTGCCATAACAAAATGTCTGGTAACGCTGCCTACCGTGTCTGTTTGTCATAAGCGTCTGATTTGCATCAAATGGCAAGAACGTTTCAGTTGTGATCTCAAGTTCGTTGATACATGTCCCGGTCACATTATATGTTATTGAAATACAATTCATAATAAAGTCTTACTGAATCTTAGTTTTATGTAACATTCCACCGTCGTACGTGTTGTGTTAACTTTTCTCCTTCATGTTTTATACTTGTTACTCTTTCCTTCCTCAAATAATTCATTTTTTTTTATTGAGCCAGTTCGCAAAGAAATTTCTAGATACACAAAACCACCCGGGATGTGTGTGTCACGTCCTCAATTTGACGAGGCTGTTATGCGATTGGTATAGGAAGCAGAACGTTATTGATTTCCAACGTGGTGCTGAGAAGAAAAAACGGTGATAAATACTTCCTGTCAAACTGAAACAAAGTTGTAGTGAGGAAAGAGTAGAATTCTGATTACAATCACTTACATAGAGACTCTTAAACAGTGACGAACAAAATATGAACGGTAAGAAATTTTTTTTTAATCGTCAAGCTCTTGCCAGCGTGTAGATGTCATTTATTTATCACAACGTGGTGTTGGTCTGGGTGGACACGGACCATTTTACGGAGAGGTTCCAGAGGGGTATCACATCCCACAAACAGGGTGGCGTTCTACGTGGAAAACCGGGAAAATTCATGGAATTTATCAATTCAGGGGAAAATCAGGGAGTTTGATAATATATACTGAAAAGTCAGGGAATTTGAACATTTTCAGGAAAGTCTTTCAACTACAAAGAGTAACTAATTCGGATTTCATTTTTTACTTCTAAAACCTTCACTTTATTTCAGTTCAAACTTCATGTCCTGTTTGTTTCATTTCTGATAGAGCAAAAACTACTTATGCCGTTATGTGGGACGTTACGTGTTAAGTGCATTTCTAGTTTTTGTTCACATTAGGCCTTTTCCTACTCTTTACCTATACGAGTTAGGGCAATTTTTGATTTAGCAAAGCAATGCAATAGAGTTAATACTATTTGAGTGAAATGTGAACAGTTTTTTTTTAGTGCTGTACTGCTCCTTCCTTTGATCAAAAAAAGTCAGGGAAAAGCGCCAGTATTGGCCTGGAAAACCTAGAAAAATTTGGAATTCATCAAGGCCTTAAGAGCACCACAACAGCACCTAAACAGATGGAATTTTCTCAATTGTACATTTTATTATTTCAATTAAAATTCATCAATTTTTATCCGTGTTCATTTTAACAAGTGAAAATTCAATCATATAACCCCCTTTTTACGGCATACTTGACTTCTTTGTTTGTAATCATGTTGGCTTTGAAGAACCCCACCCATATCAGACAATCGCGTACAACGCTGACGCTACAAGTTTTCTTTTTGTACAACCAGGCAAATAGAAAAAAACTTTTCTATCTTCACCTAGTAGAATTAGAACATTGAGGATTGTAATGTTACCATTGTTATTGGCCAAAGGCTGCAACTGCTAGTTTTTTTTAGCCGAGAGACCCTACTGGTGATTTGAAGCATCTGAGCGTAAATTATAATGCGACGAAAACTTCCAAAAAGGAGCAGAATGTAGTCCAGAGTGTCCCCTGATGAAAATAAACGCGTGTTTGAAGAATTGGAAATGATCTAGTATTGACATAATTTTTCTTTAAAACTGCTGATTTCGTGAAATTCTGTTAACCTTTTTATTCCACGTTAATTTCCCTAGGACGATGGCCCACGTCTGCAGGTCAAACAGGGACGAGATACTACGCGAAACTGAAACAACAACTGCAGCGAGACCTGATACAGTCTCTTTTGCTAGTTTGCAGACTGGAAGTGTAACGGGAATGGCGTGGGAGGGCGCGTAAGCACGAAAGGATTGTTATAACCATTGTTAATGCACGGTGGTGACGTCACGCCAATACATCCCCATGCTAAAAGTGTAGCCGTTACCCACACATGTGACCGTGGGTTAATTTTGATAACCCACACTTTTTTGGATAATCTA